>JABVXS010000096.1:0-56466 GCA_013365335.1 Madathamugadia hiepei
TGTCTGTGTATGTGTCTGTGTATGTGTCTGTGTCTGTGTATGTGTGTGTGTGTATGTGTGTGTATGTGGTATGTATGTGTGTCTGTGTGCATGCGTTTCCTAGATTCTTAGCTAAGCTAGCTAAGAATGAAATCGTTATCGGATAGAAATACAAATTTGAAAAGCTTATTTTAAATTTGATTAAAATTTTTATTTTAACTTCTTTCCGTATTGTTTGCGTTTTTTTTTTTATTCCTAGCTTTTCAACAAGTTGACATTATTAGCTATCTCTGTTAACATGAGATGATTTTTTTTGAACAAATTATTTCTATGTATTTTCAAAGTAATTAATTTAATTTAATTTTTATGGGCGGTAGCTCTCTGTAAACTAGTGAAACGTACTTCTTTCATTTAATGAAATGTAATTTGTACTAGTGGAATAACCCCTGACGATTATCAATGATTTCATTTTTTTTTTTTTTGTTTAAACTTTTATGAAATTTTCTAATGAAAGTTTTTTTTTTGATTTCAGAATAAATACAGCAAATTGTCATTGCATTTTTCGACATTGAAAATAGCGAAAGAGGGAATGGATTAGTTGAAATGATTTAATTTTTATTGAAAATATTTCTTTTCGATTCAAATTTTCCAAAATTAACTTTTTGTTTCCGTTTTATTGGATAAGCAAGTAGTTGGAGGAAATTTCTCAGTTCAAAGTGGTAAAGCTTTTTGCACTTTTTGAAGTGACAAATTTTCTGACGATAGTTGACGGATCGCCTTGAAATGAACGATATGTGCTCCTTCATCATCAGTTCATTATTCTCCATCCTTCCCATCAATTCTCCTGGTTTTGTTACTTTTCTCTCTCTCTCTCTCTCCTCCAAAAAAATCTCTTTCATCGCTTTTAATCATTCTTCTATTCTTCAAAAAAAAAAATGAAATAACATTTCTTTATTAAAAATTTTCTTTCTAACAAATGTTGAACCACTACTACTGCTACAACTACAGTTACCTTTAATGACACAGTTGAAAAATGTTTACTGATCCGCTATTTTTATATGAAATTTTTAAATTTTAGTGAAATTCACTAAAATCGAGAAGTTTTTTGTCTTTAAACTCATTCACAAGCTAATAAAATTTTTCAAAGATTCTAGCTGAAATGGTAGAAAAATTTTTTTGTTCAAATTCCTGTTGCATTGTTAATTTGAAAAATAAAATAAGGTAAAATTTAGAACAAAGAAAAAAAGCTTTCATTTCATTTTTGTTAATTTACAATTTTTATTTAACAAGAAAAGTTTCAATTCATTCACTGTTTTTTTTAGTCATCAATTTAGTAAGTCAGATAAAGTCGATCATTGCTATATGACTAATTATTAGCTGTGTATATCATACTAGTTACTTGATCTACTTATTCCTGTTACATATTAATTAATTACTAATTACTGATCATGGTTGACCCAAAAAATCAATCATCCCATTTCTCCATATTATTAAAGTTTCCAACAACGGTGTCATCAACGATAGGAATGTGTGGGATATCTTATCGTGGTAATAGCCATATTGGTTTTCAGATTTTAGGAATGCAAAAGAAAAAAAGCGGAAGAAAAAGCGAAACGGAGAAAGAAGCAAAGGAATGAAGGAATGATCAGAGACAAGGAGGAAAGAACTACCTGGGATCGTTGTATTCGGTGATACTGTTAATGAATATGTGGAAACAGTGATACCCTGATAAATGATAACGAGGATATATCATTAGCTATGCTCATACTTATCCTTATTCCTCTGTCATTTCACACTATCAGTGCTAATGTGGCCATTGTAAATGAAGGATATCAGGTTTGTTTGTTTGTTTTCTTTTTATTTTTATCTTTCTTCATCTTCCATTCTCATTTTATCATTTATCAATTGCGAACATTCCTATGACATTTGAGATTTTCGAGCACTATTCAACAGCTCTATTAAGGCTCATCTATTAGGGCCTGGAAAGCTTGAAAGATGACAGTTAGTTTTTTGTTCTCCCAGATGAATTACCTCCTGGTTGATATTTAAAAAAATTCTTTACTACTTTTACATTTATCAGCAAGTTTGAAAGATGATAGTTAGATTTTCCAGGCTATAGATTTCGGTTAGAATGTTGTCTCTTAGATGAATTACCTCAGAGGTTAAATTGAACGTCATCTGTGATGGATTTGGAGTAAGGGTTGCCCATCGTGTCCTAGGATGATTGCTAAAAGCTATCTGGGATGACCTCTCCTGCTCATCGATACATTTCGCCTTTGATCCTTTAGTTGAGACATGTTTAACAAGCTTAACTTACAAACCCTACGAGGGTTACAGGAAGGTATGCATAAAAGTACAACGGTCAAGAATAGATCTGTACCTGTGTCTGGACAGCTCCACAATATTTGAATCATTATGAACTGACTATCCTGAACTGACTTTTGTGTTCAATATTTTAATTACTCTAGACTACTTGAGGTTGGTAACCTTTCATGAATAACAACAAAAACAAAAAAAATTGAGAAAGATTTGAATGTTTATTGGATATCCTAATTTATTGAATTTTCACAGATCATTTAGCAGGAAAAAATATATTTTTTCCATAATAAGTACGAATATTTGTGGAATTTAGTTTTTTTTCTTTCTTTGCTTTGACATAATTGAATTGAAAATTAAACTTTATGCAGAGAAAAAGGGTTTGCAAGTTAAGCTTGTTAAACATGTCTCAACTAAAGGGTCAAGGGAGAAATGTATCGATGAGCAGAGAGGTCAGCCCAGATAGCTGTGACTGCGACAGTTTTGTTTCATCATGATTGTGGGATGATCGCTATTAACATGATCCATTTATCATTGTAATAATTTTTTTTCTTTTCGACGAAGTGCAATAGCACAAAATACGTTTTTTTTCAAATGAAGTATTTCAATGGTTTGATCAGAATTGATTGTTTTGAGCGATCCAGAAAGATCGGCGGTGATGTTTGTAATATCATCGTTGTTTGAGCAAATGAAAACGATCGCTCATTATTTTAAAACTCTGAGAAACGGCCGATAAATTTGTTAATTTTAATTTTTGAAAAAAAAAATATCAACATTTATCAAAGATGAGAGAAGGAAGTTCATCTTCTTCAAATTAGCTTTTTTTTTACGAAATTTGTCATTTCAATTACAACAATTTCATCAATCAAAAAATAAATGTGCAGAATTTGTTTTCAGCAAGTCAAAAATATGTTTTTTTTTCACAAAAAAGGAAGCTAAATTTTAATTATTATTGATTTTGAAGTATTTAAATTAAATCATTAATTATCTCATCCAATAATTCAACTAAATTGAGCACTAATTAAGCGGGATTTTAAATTTGTTCAAATAAAGCTTTGGAATTTTAAAATGAATCATTTATTATTGCAATGTTTTCCCTCAACTTTGTTAATTTTTTCTTTCAAATTTAATCCTAAACTGATACATATTAGATTTGTTGAAATATACGAAATTTCCTTTCATTTAAACAATTTTTTTTGTTTAAAAAATTTCAATCATTGAAAAAGTTTTTTATTTTGCAGAATGCTGCATCAAATGAGAAATGTGTTCCGATCACAATGCAAATGTGCCGGGATATACCGTATAATATGACATTGTTCCCGAATATTTTGGGACATACCAAAGAGGAAGATGCATCTCTCGAGATTCATCAATTTTTACCTTTAGTTAAAGTAAGCATTCTCGAGAAAATTTTTTTTTAAATGATGGGAATAGTTATGATAAGAGTTATCTACATGCAGTCACAAGTTTTTTGCCAAGTAAATTTTTAAATATTGGAAATTTAAATGATCTAAAAGGATAGAAGGTTAAGTTTAATAATAGGATAATTTATGGGATGTATGATTCTACTGAATGAGAGTTTGAGTTAATTAATAATTAATATTGAAAACGATTTTAATGAGAGGACAATTTGTTAGCTTAAAAACAACCAAAAAACATTCGAAAATCTTCCATAATTTATCTTAATTGCCATTAAATTAAAATTTGTATGCTTCGAAAGAAAGTTTTTGTTTGAGACAGTTTCCAATGAATTATTTCAGGTGAAATGTAGTGAAGATTTGAAATTTTTCCTTTGCACCATATATGCACCTGTCTGTACGGTACTGGAACGACCAATACCACCTTGTCGGCATCTTTGTTTGTCGGCAAGGAATGGCTGTGAAAAATTAATGAATAAATTTGGCTTTAAATGGCCACCTCTGCTGGCATGCGAACGTTTTCCGGTTGACGGTATGTGCGTGGGTGAGACGAAATCCGAGACGAGCACGGAAGAACAAGCGTATTCGCGATCGCAGAATTCATTCACGCAACAAATTGAATGTCCACATACTATGCAGGTGTTCCTATTTCTTTTTTTAATTAATTTGATTTCGATTTTTTTGTGATTTGCAAACTTTTATTCAATTGAATCGTGAGAAAATTCATCAATTTCAATATATTATTAAAAAAAATTTTTTTATCTAGTCTTAAAAAAAAAAATGAACGTCGATGAGATAGATGGAGATGCTGAAAACAAAACTGGTTGCAATTTTTCCTCACTGAATTTATTTTTACAGGTCATTAGTAAAACAAGGTATTTGTTGAAAGTTTCCAATGCCACATTGGAACAATGCTCATTACCATGTTCGGCTGATAATTTAGTACCAATGTTTTTCGATACTCGAATACGGCGATACTTACGGTTTTGGACAGGTTAATTAATTGATGAATCCTTTCTCTGAAAAAATCTTAGCACAATAGATCAGGAAGTGTTGACCTTTGGCTGGATGATCATATTCCGGATTCATGTGTATATTTGGACGATCAATCCCTGGGAAGTGTTGACAGAATGATAGTTTCAAGTTCACATTGCGGAATAAAATGTTTTGAAGAAGAAAAAACGCTATTGAGTTTTTTTTAGCTCCATAAAAAAAGCACTAAAAAGTTTTTTTCGGTGTTTTGGAATTTTTAAAAATTTTTTTGCAGGTGCATGGGCAGTAGCATGTTTTGCAAGTTCACTATTTACCGTACTAACATTCATGATCGATATGGGACGTTTTCCGTATCCGGTCAGACCGATCCATTACCTGGCACTATGCTATCTCTTCATATCACTCGTTTATATGATTGGTCTAATCGCTGAAGATAAACTATCTTGTTCAGCTATTTCAGCTACCAATAGTCCGCTTGTTTCTCAGGGCACTGATAATTTTTCCTGTACTATTATAGCTGTTACACACTACTATTTCAGGTCATTTCTCATTAATTAATCTTTAAGGCACCACTGCTCACTTATTAATTAGTGTAAAATTCATAGCTTTATTTTGTTTTATCAATTTCAAAGGTTTCGAAACTAATAATAGTAAGGTATTTTGAAATAAAGTTAAGATTTTTTTAGGATAAAGGAATTTTTGAAAGTTTTCTCGGAGAATTGCTTATTTGATAGATAATTTTGAAGCTAAGAGGTTGATTTCTATTTATGACTTCATTTATTGTCTTAAAATGTCAAAAAAAAAAACTTCGTAAAGTTGGTAATTTTTCAGCGTAGCAAGTGGTATATGGTGGGTGATCTTGTGTTCAGCGTGGTTTTTGGCAGCAAATTTAAAATGGGCCCAGGAATCGATCGAAAGTTTAGCATCCTATTTTCATGTTCTTGCCTGGGGTATCCCGGCATTTCTGGCAATCATTATTCTTGTAACAAACACTGTCGATGGTGATCTGTTCACCGGGATTTGTTCTGTGGGAAATCTGCGACCATCAGCACTTTTCAATTTTGTCTTTGTACCAATGTTTGTATGCATCGGTAATATCATACGCTTTCTTTTGTTAAATTTCATCAAAAAATTTGAAATACTATCGGCGTTGAAATCTTTGTACCAACTTTATTTGTGCGATTTTTTCCATTTAATTATTTTATGGATAGTTTTTGAATCTTCTTCGCTGAGCACTTCACACAAATTCAAATCAAAATTTTGAATTAAGTTGAAATGAAATATTTTTACCAATAATTGATGAAGTTGTACAACATTAATGATTTTAAATTAAAGCAGAAATGTTGCTTAATTAAATAATTAATTACAGTGCTTGGCTTATTATTGCTTGGCTGTGGTATAATTTCGATGCTTCGAATACGACGTTATATTAAATTCAAGCATACCGATATTGATCAAAATATCCGGAAATTGGAAAAGTTAATGCTTCGCATATCGGCGTTTGCTTTCATGTACACCTTGCCGACGATGATCAGTGCTGCTTGTATTGTCTATGAAGCATTTATGATGGAAAATTGGTTAGCTAATTGGTTAGCGATTCGTTGCACACGTCATGATCGTGTAGCATTTGGTTTCACGCAACCACGTCAAACGTGTTTGCAACAAACAGACGTTAGACCACCTGATTTATTGATTTATTTTTTTAAATATTTAATGCAACTTGTGGTTGGTATAACATGTGCTGTGTGGGTGTGTAGTAGTAAAACGTTAAATAGTTACTCAGAAGCATATGCTCGGATTGTACATGGCCGATCACAGGTATCAACCGTCGTCCATTAATATACCAGCTAACTTACTTCTTCTATCGCAATACATTCATGTTACCTCTAATTCAATTGAAGTAATTTTGGTATAAATACTGATGGAATTCCATTAATCATTATTACTTCAAAAAAAATCTTCCAAATTTTGTATGAGAAAAGTGTTGAATTGTTTTTTCTTGAAATTTATAACTTCCGGATTTTCTTGTTTGACTAAAATTTTTAATTCAACTAAAATTAGTAAAATGATAAGGCAATGGATTGTCTTTTCATCACTAGGATGAACTGGAAGGAAAGAAGTAAAGTTTGGCAAAGAATTAATCATTTTGGTTAACAGGAAACCACCTGCTTCAGGGATAGGGATATGGGCGAGGCGAAAGTCGGCAGAAAAACGTCATTTCGTGGTTTTACTTCATTTATTTTAACTGTTTCAAAAATTTGTCAAGAAAATATTGCTTGGAAATTAGATAAATGAATTTAGAAGTTGAAGAACTTTAATTTTCAAATTTAAAGTAATAAATGATCTTAAAATTGCAAAAATTCCACAGCAAAAAAATGTTTTTCTCTTTTGACAGGAATCAATGAGGGATAGAAAGAAGTTGTATGATAAATTTCCTTTTTACTTTTTTCTTTGTTCGAAATGAAATTTATAAAAATTTATTTTAAAATGAATAGAAAATTTTTGACAAACAAATAGTGGAAAAGAAAAAAATTGATTAAATGAAATTTCTATCAGTGTTTGTTCAGAAAATAAAACTAAAGGTAGCCGATAAAACCCGAAGATAAATTCAATTTCAATTGCTTGTATTGATTGATTGATTGCAGTTATCACTTTGTCTTGCCATTAGGCATATCGTGCTTTCCTCCCAGCAAAGATATGATAGCAGTGGTCTATTTTGATAGTACCAAACTTTCATCCAAAATTATCCCAATTTCGTACTGTCCTTATACTAACCTCAAAAACGAAATAAATAATAAAACATCGAAAATTAAGGATAATCATGACCATTTTCGATTGAAAAGAAAAATGTGGACAAAGTTGTTTGAAGTATTTTTCAATTAAGGCGTTTTTCTCGATCATTACTGTCGTGCCTTATTTGAAGTTTCCTCCTTCATGTGTTGCTGTGAAAAAATTATCTTAATTTTTTGTCTTTCATTATTTATTTTATTTTTGAGGTTAGCATAAGGACAGTATGAAATAGGAATAATTTTGGATGAAAGTTTGGTACCATCAAAATGGACCACTGCTATCATATCTTTGCTGGGAGAAAAGCACGATAAGCCTAATGGCAAGACAAAGTGATAACTGCAATCAATCAATACAAACAGTGATAAATTTAAATGAAAAAAACGATTTTTTTTGCTGTGAAAATTTTTGCCTAATTAATTTCCTATTCATTTTCTCTTTTTCAAAAACATATGCCGCCAATATTTTTATAAAACCTGACTATAAATAAACTCTTTATTGATTATAAGTTAGAATTTGTATTCCCGTTTTTATAATTCTATCAAAATTTCAACGGTTTAAAATTTTAATCAGTTCATTGATTGTGAGTGATTTGTTAATTATCAGATTTATATATCACTGGATGAAAACGTTAGAATGAAACATTTTAATGGGAAAATGAATGATTTTTATTCGAAAATTCTCAAAATTCAGTTGACGAATTTTCAACTTTATCAATTTCATCACGAATTATTAAAATCCAGAAGGTTTCTGGATTTTTCTCATTTTTTAAATTTAGAATTGAAAATTTCACCCAAAAAAAGAATTCAAACATTTGCTATTATTTCTTCTGTTTTTTTTTTTTTCAGAGATCATCTTTGTACTGTATGAATAAATTTTGTCTGTCGCTTTTTGTTATATATTTCTCGTATGCTCACAGGATAAGCCATCAACAAAAAATGAAACTATTTATTCCAAGAGATCTTTAAAAGGTCAACCAGGGACCCCTTGATCAGTGATCAATTGATCCAAAAGAAGCAAAAGGGAATGGCTCATCCTGAAATTGATCTGTACATTTTACCATGACACAGCTCTATTCAAGGTAGCATCAGCCCATTTGTAATTTTGTCATTTATCTTAATTAGTCTTCTCTCCAATGAATTAAGCAGGGTCTCCGTTCATTGCAAATAACATTTTGCAACTGTTCTTCATCCAAAACTTTTTGTTAATTTCAAATTTTTTGTACAGTGATTTTTTCATTTTTCAACTGTTGAAATGTTGAAATATATTTTTGTGAAAGAGAGAGAAACAAACATTTTTGCTTTTCACCGTATACTTTCACCACCACAAATTAGTTCAATGAACACATTACCGTATGTATTGCTAATTAATTAGTTATTTATCCGCGGAGTATAAGTCAGTCCAGAAAAGTTTTTTTTTTTGCTTCAAGGTGGTTTTCTTCCTTTTCATTCAATGGCTTTATTTATTATACTAAAGTTTGGTTCATTTCTCTCAACAAATTTCATTAAAATTTTTTTTTTTTTTTTCTGCTTTTGAATGTTTCCTAAGATTGAAAATTATTTTTGACCATTCCTTGGGTCAATAAATTAAATTGAATTCATTTACTTGTGGATACTTTAAATTTGTTTAGAGATTATGTGTGGTGGATTTTATACTGAGTGCTACGTATGATTAATACAGGAGAACGGAATAACTGATACGTCACGTTTAACGTGAACAGGAGAGTGGCATATCTTTCACGTTACACATAACGTAAACAGGAAAATAGAATATTTGATATCTGGTACATTATGTACTGCGTGTACAAGAGGGTGTCACATTTGCTAGGTGCGCCATGTATGACGTGTACGGGTAAGTGAAATATTAAAGTATCACGTAAGACGTGTACAGGGATTGCAATATCAGTTACATTACATATGATTTGTACAAGAGATTTTAGTATTTTTCATGTTATACATGACGTGTGCAGGAGAGTGCAACATGTGATACGTTAAATATAACGTGTGCGGGAAGGTGATAACTGATACGTCAGGGATGACGCATACAGAAGAGTAAAATATGCAGTATAGCTTTGGTGACAGTATAAGAATCGGAAAGGGAACAAAGGTCAGTGAAATGTTAACTGCACCGCACTGAATGCTAATAATAGGAATCATGGAAATCCCTGAGGATCGATTTCGACAAGCAGCAAGCAAAGCAAATTCCGACGACTTGCAGCGATCCAACGATGGCACTGAATCCTCCAACCATCGATGCATTCAGGATGAGCCAATGCTCCAAGCGTTTCATGCAACCTAAACTTCAGGACAATTAAAATTCCAGCAAGAAAGAAGAAAAACAACTTGCCAGTCTTTCGAATGACCCTTGTTGGAGGAGAAGCTCCCAGCTAAGCTCTAATTAACCTTACCTTATCCGTAATTAGTATTCGAAATATTCCTGTCCAAACTTCCATCATATTGTTAAAATCCTGCTTTAGAAACGGATTAATTACGTTGATGAAAAAGTTCAACAATTTTCGACAAACAAACTTTTCAATTAATTAAGTGCAAATTTAATCTTCAATTAATTTTCGTCTGGAAATACCTGATGGTTGTAAATTACGCCGATTCAGTCGACAACCTGGGAAAACTTGAATGCAACATGAATCAGGTGGAATATTCCAATCTGTAAAATTATGCACTCCACAACAGCCAAATTGTTTTTGTGTTTGATCCCATGCCATTCGAACACCTGCTGATCGATTATACCTTTGTAAGCCCAGTGTCAACTGTTCTGATAAGGAATCCTGAAATTTAATTTTCAAAGTAGTTAATCTATTAAACCACAAAAAAAATTTAAAAAAAAATGAAATTTTCAAAAAAAAGAAAAAAACTTACCTGTAATGGTTCCTGCAATGCATAAACAGCAATAGCAATAGCTGTTTCAACGGTAAGTATCAGAGTGAGTAATACCGCAAAGCTTACAGTTAGGCAGTAATTCTCCCGGATTGCCCCGCAGCAACCCAGAAAACCAAGCATGGAACATAATGCACCGATTGCAAGCAATAATATCGGTGTTGCTAGTCGCTCATCACCCAGGATATCCAGTAGACCGGTATATTTCAGTTGTAGTACTGCACCACCAATTACTAAACCAATCCCACCCGCCTGAAATTTATAATTACTATTTGCCATTGAAAATCTGCATTGTTTTTCATTTGTGAAAAATTTACTTTTGTGTTTGAATTGTTTGCAAAACTTTTTGCAAACGCAAAAAACATTTATATTTCATTTTTATTAAAGAAAAATAATCCTTCATATGGAATGAATGATTCATATGCTCCTTATGAGAATTAATTAACTCTAAAAATCTTTAAGTCTACCATTTTCGTTATTTATTAAATAAATTAATTTTGTACAATCAATTAATGATAATGCAAGTTCTGCAGGAGAACTTGTCGTTCACATTAATTGATACTGTAAGGGGCTGAAAAATTTTTTTAAAAATTTAAAAATTAAATTAATTCCGATGTGAAGAATTTCTAATTTTCTTAAATCCTTATAATTAGCAAACTTGCTGAACGAATTGGATTATTTTTGCAGAAATAAATTTCTTTTGCTATTTTTACAATACTTTAGCATACATCGTGAGAGCAAAGTTTACAAATTCAATTAAATTTAAAATAAACTTTGAAAATCACAATTGTCAATGTTTTTTTTTTTTTTGATGTTAAAAATTGTCAACTATTAGCTGATTGTGAAACAAGAAGTAAGCGTAAATTAACTTGAAATTTAATTTTAATTCAGGACTTCGTATATCAAGATTTGCCCCTCCCCTCATAACTTACGCTAGTGAACCCGAATTTTGCGAATTATCCGTGTTATCGATTAATTAACTTATATATTTCAATATGCCGAATAATGAAATAAAATTTGTAAAATGACATGTTCCTGTGAAATTTATGAAGGACGAAAGATTTCTAGCAGTCTGAAGTGAAATAAGGTTAATTATTAGCTTACCCATAAAATGAAGTTAGCAAGGAAAAGCAAATATTTGACAAGAATAATGCCTCCTTCAACCATCTTTGCCAAATTTTTCAGAATTTGAAAATCGAAATCGATTTTTTTCCCAATCTTTCCATGGAATCTTTTGAAGTATATATATATATGTATATTAGCAGGATTAGGCTGTTTTATGGATAGCACAAAAATAAATGGAAGCAGTTAGATAGAGTACTACTAGATGAGCTAGTAAGCATGCTCATCATATGGATATATTGAAAGATTTGAGGCCCAAATAGGCACAGAAATGCTGTTTGATTTAGTTTACGTAAGCTTACCAAGTCTCTAGCAAATACTCAGCAACAGCCTCAATGACGATAGACTAAATAACGACCAGTCTTTTCATTTTTTTACGCCTCCTCATTCGTATTCATTGACTCAACAACGCCTATATAGCCTTCCTTGCAAATTCTTACATTCATAAAAGACTCATCCTTCTCCAGTATCTCAAATTTCCGCAAATTTTTCACAAATCGTCCTCGAGATTTGTTATTTATTCTCTTTAGAAATACAGCACCAATATATACAAGCTTTAAAGAAGGGTATGCTTTTCGGAAAAAAAAACGCGTTACACACTTTTTAAAAAATCTCACCAATGAAGTTTTAGTACGAAAGTAAGAGTCTTGCGAAACTAAAAATGCCCGCTAGCTAACCTAGTACCTCATTAGTTTCTCATTCATACCTACATCCTTATAAGAAACATTTGCATAAAGCAAAATGTTGTCAACTGATAAGTACGCCTGCAGCAAAATCCATTTATCATTTTTAATGTGGCATAAAAGAAACAAATAGCAAAATCCATCACAATTGCAACGCATACTAGCCCTTTGATTAAAGACATTGGGAATATTTAGAAGCTGCCCCCAAATTTCATCCAGAACTATTAGTAGAGGTTTGATGGTATTATATACCATCCATACATTATTATACATGAATAAAAAAAAACCGTGTAACATAAGTTGCAAACAATTCAGTCCTAAAAATGGCATCATTTAAATGACGACAAACTTTTCACCAACTGAACTGCTGAAAGACTTCATGTAATCGCATGGGACATTTACTTAAGCTTTCATTAATCAATATCACAGAAGAATTCCAGAGTGCAATGATCAATTTAGCCCCATGTAGTAAGCACAAAATCCTTCACCGCTTTTCACGAATATGCTTATGATGATGACGATGATGGGACCTGAAAGTTCCAATTTCTGCAAGAAAGGTAACAACGAAAGTAATCTGAATCATGTTTATGAGTAGTCAATAAGGTGATCTGATTCAGAATTGATGTTGGATATGAAATTCTACTTTTGAACAAATTTATTCACAGTATTGTTAGATTGCTCAATTCAAGCCGGTTTTTGAATTTTAGTATTCAAAAAGACATGCTATTTCTTCAATTTCATGAAATTTAGAAAAAATTTAAATGTAACAAAATATTTCTTGCAATTCTTACCGATCATGACTGCTGTGATGCTTTTGATGCGAAGGCAAGCAATGTCTTTCCTCCTCCATTCTATCCAGCCATAATGATGACGAAATTTTCGATCGTTTTGAGCATTCAAATTCTCTTGCGTCAGACCGACCTGCTTTTCTATTCAGAACAATTTCGTATTTCTGTCTGCCATCTTTTTCAACTCCTTTTTGCTTATCATTGCGAACAAATTTTGACACCGAAGGCTCATCTAAATCTTCAAAAGGATAAAAGAACTTTCTTCAGTTTTGAAACGATCTGAAGGAAAATATATGATTTCCAACTTTCGAGAATCTTTGAGACTTAAATTCGAACTTTCAGGTTCAAATTTCAAAGAATTCGTAAGGAATGTGAATTTAATAGATCAAACTGCATCATTCATCACAAAGTCGTCAATCAAAATTTGCGTCTACAAGACAAAACTTCATTGAAACGGAAATGACCCATGAGTTATGGTTGATATTAAAGCAAAACTGCTGATGATGGAAACTGCCAGAAAAAAAACCCCACTGCTTAAAATTGCTTAATATTACAGCAATATATATTAAACAAAACAAAAAGTATAAATCATACAGCTACTTTTAACGGTGAAGAACTAACTATTTCCTTCTTTTCGATGTTTTTTTTTCCCATTTTTCTCAGATTTCAATTTTTTTGACCGTTTCTCTTTCTTTTTTTTTTCATGCTTCTCACCCAATAGTTGCCTATAAAACCACTTAGTATAGGATATTGTAACTTCTATCGATTCAATTGATTTAATGAATTTTCAAAGCCAAATATCAACTTCAGCTCAGCAAGTTAAACGGAATTAAAACATCACTGTTTGGCGATAAAACAATAAAAACTTACTTTGTCAATTTACGTTTATCTTTTTCACTAAGAGAGCTGAAAAACGCTGCCATTTTTTCTCGTTCTGAATTGGAACCCATATTCTGCAATATTTACTGTGAATAATCACACATACATCTACAAAACAGATAGCAAAAATTTTCCAAGTCTTTCAGTTTTATTTCGCGTAAATAGCACAAGATATTCCAGTTCAATTAAAAACAGATATCTACAAACCCAGGAGGTGAGCTAAATCGAAATTACATGAGAGCACCGAGTGACGAAAAATATCAAAATGTCATATTTAATTTGGAGCTATAATGTAACATACCATAACACTTTCCTCAGCACGCATATTTTGGAACACGTTATTCTTCAGTGTCAATCCATGCTCTTCTTTCATATTCTCTGCAAGCTGATCATATGTTAATTCTTCCGTTCGTTCCTCATTCTCGTTATCATCTGCTGTAGCTGAATGTTTTCTTGATCGAACTTTGAGTGGTACGTCTGCTTTCGTTTTTTCAGATGCCTTTCCCTCTGTACGTTCCTTACGCAGTTGTTTGAACAAATCGGATGGATTGTTTGCATCTAGAAAGTCAAATTGTAGAAATTGCTGAAACATGGCTCTTCAAAAATAAAACATAAAGTTTTGCTAAGTTCAGGATGGTTCCACACAAGAAACAATGAAGGGAATGAGGCAAAGAATTTGTCTTACTGAAATGTGACACGAAACTTGCTTATATAAATTATTTTTCCTCACTACCCAGAACTTTCAAAATTAGATCGGTAAAAAAGAAACGTACATCCGGGATCTTCGAAGTTTCCACTCATATTGTATAACGGACATTCACGATCTGTGTTCAAATGTCCCCATGTGTGACATTTAACGCACCGAACATTACGCACTTGTATGCCGAAAGGCTGATCCGTAATGGCATCATTATTCTTAGCCCAACTAAATTGAATATAATTAAGAGAACCATGAAAACCATAATATTAACACAATTAAACACTTTATTAATGAAATAAAGAAGTGCTGTATATTACAAAATGATAGAGGAGCAATCAAAAAAAAAAAAAAAATGTTTACTTAACAGAAAAAGTCTGAAAGCTTAACTTTAAATCATATCAGATTGATGCAATCGACAAAAAAAAGAATTTCCCTATTTTAATGGATGAAGTGAGAATTTTAAAATATAACAAAACAATGAAAATTCTAGTTAGAATTAATTTTATATTAAACTAAAATAAAACAAAACCATAATTCTCTTCGAAAATTTCATACACCTTGATAATACATTAATTCTACTAGTTTTTTTTTTTGGAATTTAGCGGGAGAAACTGGACATAAACGAGTTTCAAAAAAACTTAAGAAACTTGCTCTTCTCTTGGTGCATTGTACTTCCTTTGCCATTCGAATTTTGGTTCCGGTTTGTCTTCTTCCTTTTTGTTGATACCAGGAGGTGCATCATACATGAACGAAAGCCCCATACGTGCTTTTTCATCTCCCAATAGAGCTCTAAAAACCCACTTTCGTTATAAAAAATATGTTCAACTTTTCACTCATTTTCTAATTTAAATTACAAAAAAAAACACTTGTTGTTGAGTATATCCTGTTCTCGTTCGTATGCAATACGTAGTTCTTCTTGACGTTTCTTTTCCATCTCATCTTTTTGACGTGCTTCCCACACCTAAAAAAAACCAAACACAAGAAATCACTCAAAGAACATTTGAGATATGAAAATCTACTAAGGAAATAAGGTTAAAAATTTATACCTTCTTGATATTCCACCAAGCACTAGGATGGAAATCCTTTTTGCTCATAAAATTCTGAAATCCTTTACCCATGGCTTCCGTGGATTTGTCAGCGGCAGGGAATCTGAAATAATTCCCATAACTTGAAAACTAAACTTTCAAATATACAAACTAAAAACCAACCGTACGAAAATCCTATTTTTAACTTTCAATTAATAGTTACAAACATAGACAATTTTTAGAACTCTGTTCTATTTGTCTGCCTCGACATATAGAGTGAATTTTGAATATAAAATAAAAATTCCCAATTTTTCAAAAGTTCTTACAATATTCCGAGATTACCTTACAATGCAATTGGTGTTTCACCAAAAAAAGAACAAAAGAGAGCCAGACCGTTAAATTAAGAATGAAAAAGGGATATACTTCGGACAAGAAACCCTTAAAGAGTAAAAAACCGCAGACTGATGAGATTTTATTTTTCACAAACTCAACAAAATATGTATAAAAATAAAATATATATAAACACTTGAATGTCGAAGAATATTAATAGTGACATGCAAAAAACGAGTAATTGAGACGCCATTTTTGGTACACTTTTCTCAATTTCGACAGCAGACACAATCAATTGTTCTTTATTTCGTTTAAAAAATTTTTATAAAGAAATGTACTGTTTAACTCGATGTGAAACCAGTAAATATTAATGCTCGAAATCTTGTCCCAAAATTATCATCAAATTTCATTTGAGCAACATCAACAACTGATCAATTTTCACGCCTTCCTCCGATATGTTTTTAGTGTACAGTCAACACTACCACTCGCAATCAATTCATTCACTGACCAGTCACAGCATAAAATACGATCACTGTGACCAACGAAATCGTACAAAGGACTTTTGCTACTTCTGCAAATTTTCAATAGTAATTTCATTCTAATAAACAATTCCATTAAATGACTTCTGCACATTCCACAAAATATTGCCCTGACGGAACAGTGTACTAAAGTAATAACATAGTTGCGGACTAGGATAAAGTCAAAACCATAAACAAAAAAGGAGAAAAAAATACCAGAAAAAGATTACCTTATATCCCACATTTTTACCGTTTTATCAAAACTAGCGGAAATAAAAAGATGCTGTCTCACATTGTTCCAAAAAACTGATGAGATCCAACCGCAATGACCAACAAACGATTCCTTCACTAATGATCCTTCTAAATTTGTTTAAAGACAAATTGCTGAATAAATTAATAAATCCAACTACTGCAATCGATTTTATGTATGGTAAATTTCTGCTTCGTAACATGGTTATTTTATTTTTGAAATCAATTACTGTCAAAAATACCATGACTTCGCGGATCCCATAACCTGACAATCGGGTCTACTGAACCAGTTATGAGCATACCACCTGAAGACATTGAAATGCTTGTGAATGCCTTCTTCGCTGTTAAAGTTCCCACCTGACCTGAAAGAATGAAATTAATTAAAAAATAAAATAGTTGACTGTCTAAAATTCGCTTAATTATTAACTATTTAATTCCGTTAATTAAACCCGGAATTGAAAAGTTAACTCAGGAAGATATCAACTGAAAGGAGAAATGCCTTATATGGTATTAATGATACGAGTGCATCGGAATTCATAACTTTCTTAAGAAATCCACTGCATACCTGCCAGTTCTAAATCCCAGATAGATATCGAGTGATCCCATGAAGCTGTTAAGACTTCTTTAGCAGAATGAGGTGACCATACTGCACCGATAACAGCGTCCTTGTGGCCAGAGAGAGTAACCATAGGGGTCTAAAGTACCTCTAGTTTAGAACAAGAGAACAAAACGGCGTTTCCATTTCTCCAACACTCTTAAAAAACCTTGAAATTGCACGCACACCGGATGTTGTTCCTCTCTAACAAATGTTACATACCTTAGTGATAACATCAGGCCTCTTTTTCTTGTTCATCTTCATACTCGTTTTTTCGAAAATCGTAGACGCATCATCTGTATGGAACAAGTTTTTAAAGCAAGCATTTTGTAAAGCATCCAGTTCAGTAAAATGCAACTTTCTCTAAATAAAACAAAGTCTATGTCGAAGGGACACAATTGTAACCTTTTTCGGTATTCCATACTTTCAACATTTTATCAAAGCCGCCCGAAACAACCCTTGTGCCATCGATATTTACAGCAACAGATTCCACGCTCCTTTCATGGCCGCGAAGTACGCATATTGCTTTTATAAAAACTGATGATCCATCTGCTTCTATATCATTTATCACTAGAACCTGATCACGTCCACCGGTGATAATTCGACTGTCTGAAGAACAAAACTATTTTCATAAACTAAATTTGAACCCATGAAAAAAAAAAATTACATCGGACACATTCACCCCAGAAGACATGATATATCTTCGGTCATTCAATTTCATAAAATTAAATGAATGGCTAATTTAAATTTGAAATTCAAAACTTGGAAACTTTTTTGGTCGGGTAGAATTTCGAGACACTTAATAGCGCCTTCATGTGAAACTGATGACGCTAGTTTCTTTCCACAATGATTCAGCAATACTAGTTCACCACCATATGTAGAAGATATAATGCTGGAATGATGGTAACCGATAGAGATAAGCCTACGTTCACTGTAGAACTCTTTATCAAATTTAAACTTCTAGAGGACTATCTAATAAATTAGTTATAAAAACTGCGAACTATGATAAATGAAATCAAAATAAATGAAAAAAACAACATGGAAAACCCACAACTTGTCGTTACACCTAACAGCACCGACCCACTCCGATAGAGTAACATCAAAATCAGGTTCGGGTGCTGGCTCCTGAACAATACATTCAATCCTGATAACTGACTCCTGAAAAGTTTATCTCATTAAAATCTCGCAAACAAAAAAACTCCAAATCGATGAATCGTCTCTTAAGCTCGTAAAAAGTTTTTTAATAGTTTAAATAAGTGGGACATGAACGTTTTCTGGACCTAAAAACATAAGGTGAAATTTAAAAACTTACAACTGGGACATGATTTTCCTGGACATATTCTTCTAAAGTCGTTCGCAAAATGGTAGATGATACCAGAAAATCAAAATTAACGAATTCGAGCTCCTTATCTTTAAAAAAAATTGCAAATTAGTAAAAACAAAATATAACATTATTAACCACCTCTTTATCAGTTTTTTTATTTTTTGCCGCTGAAGTTAATAACTGCGTATTTGCACTACGGTTATAAAAAAAAAGCGTTGTAAAGCTCTGAAAACATTGAAGAATGTGATATGATGTGTGAAAAAAAAATCACCAATCAGAGAAATTTAACTTGAGCATTATGAACAAATACTTACCGGACATGATGTTCAAGGTCTTATTTGCAAGCACATTTAATTTATCCACCGCAATATCATTAGGTACCGACAACACATCGCTCTTGATGTGACGGAAGCTACAAAACATGAATTCCATTAGAAAAACAAAACTGGGAACTTGAAGCAAACAAAATTAGCAATCATAGAAATAAAGAGGTCTCAAATTATTATTTCCGATGAAAATACCAAATTAAAAGCTGTAACTCACTTTTCGTTGTTGGAGTAAAATGAAATTTGATAATGCGGCTTACTGTCTGATAATTTACTCGTCATATTAAAACCTGAAACACTAAAAACATCAAACTGAATAGATAATAACCTTATCTACATATGCTTATACATATAACACGTCATTACAGTCATATTTGACGATAAAAAAATCAGTCAGGGAAGGACAATATAAAAAATAGCTTCAGTTCAATTCAATTGTATTCACTAACTGTTCCACACTTTCAAATGAATAATCCTTCCATTTTTTTACATGCTATGTAATATTCCGTTAATTTTAGCGAATCCTATGCTAACAAATCCAACTGCTCCAGGCTCAAAATCCTCCCAAACCTGAATAAACACCTGCAAAACCCACTTGTAACTTCCGCAGAAACACAACCAGCAAGAAACGATCGTTGCATAAACCATTTCAGTTGTGGTCGACATGAAAATCCAAGTCTTAAGCGAAGCAAACATTAAGAGCTGACAACTCAAAATTCGTAACTTGGGTAATTAAACCTTTTATTCGGATAGGAAATGAATACAAACGCAATGGATAACGAAACTAACAAAACGATTATATGATAAATCACAATAATTGAAGAAAAGGAGCTGGTTAGGGTAGTCATCGTCATCGAGTCCAGAGGTGAGCTGTTGATCATCCTTCGAACAATGCTTCTTGGAGTAATAATCCACTGTTTATATACATTTTGTTCCATTGGTGTGGGGCAATCAGATGGTGACACATCGTGTTTGATAATAGTCGGGCGAAAGAAGTATAACATGTATTTGACCTATTTGGCGTCTTCCAACCTTGACAGGAGCATCATATATATCGACATTGTGGCGCCATCTTGATCTTTGTGACTTTTTAACTTTGTCATTTTGGCGACAGCTTATGCTCTAGTCTTTTTTTTTTTCTCTGTAGACCACTAAATGTTAAAAAAAGGTGGATAATCTCATAGGGACAATAGGCGATTGGGAGATCGATTAAACAATTCAATCGTTACGCTGATAAGCCTAGTCTTCAAGAAGATTAACACTGATAAGGACTGATCCGGAAAATGATTTACACTGACAGATAAGTGTTAAAAAGATAAATATGCAGCGGGAGTTTTTGATAAAGTTTCAACATTTTCACTTTTGGAATTCTGATGATTATGATAATGATTGGTCTCTAAATTTCAATTCACAATTTACCGTGAATTTCAGTATTTATTTAATTAATTAATTTTTTGAATAGAAAATTTAAATAATTTGTTTTCATTTGTTCAATAATTTTTTTTCTTGCTTATCCTTTCCTTTCATATAAATTCAAAAGTTAAAACTTTCACAAGAACTTGGTTTTCTGAAATAAACCAAATAGTAATTAATTAATATAACATTCACTATTTTGTTAACAATCGTATTCATCTTTGGCCTTAAATTATGATTTATTTGGCGCAAACAATTTTCATGGTTAATTGCTACAAGAGAAGGCAACGAGAGAGAGAGAGAGGGGAGGGAGAAAAAGCAAAATCTGTTAAACGCACAAAATTCATTATCTTCTTGGAAGCTAGGCTATTACTTTTTGTTTTTCTACCATAATTAAAAAATATTT
This sequence comes from Madathamugadia hiepei, assembly GCA_013365335.1. NCBI lineage: Eukaryota > Metazoa > Nematoda > Chromadorea > Rhabditida > Onchocercidae > Madathamugadia > Madathamugadia hiepei. Next base: position 20,746 of record JABVXS010000096.1, read on the forward strand.
CAGCATTTTTTTACTGCTTTTAATCAGACACATTAATTTTCTCGAATAAATCCCTAAATATTTCCTAATCATTTATTTGAGAAAAAACTTTAGAGATCAAATTAAGATGACTTTGGAGGTTAAATTCAGGATTTGACTTGATGTCAGGGAAGAAATAAAAATGAAATTAATTAATGATTGGTTGAAATTTTAGCATCAGTTGCTTCTGCAATTGTTTTGATCAACCACAAAGCAATTGAACGACAGGTTTGTGATTTGCCAATTAGTGTGATACATATATGTGACGGAGCGATAATTTTCATTGTGTCAGAAATATTCCAACGATACTCTCCTCCTCCTCTCTCTTTGTCCTTTCAAAAGTCTTGCTTAACCTAATTGACATATTGATGATTTTTTTGATAGAAAAAAATTTGTCTCCATAAAACCTTTTCTACATTTTCATCTTGACCATGTAGCCTTTGGTTGGTTTTAAAATAACGAAAAATAAAAAGTTAAATGAAAGAAATTTTGGTCTTGAAAATGGAAGAGTTAGCTCTTGGCTCTTGTTTCTCTTGATCCTTGGCCCATCTCTTCTCCTCGTTGGTGCAAATTGGTGAAATGCTGCTCATCCAGAAATGAAAGTTTTAGTTTCACTCCTGGGAAATGATGAAACTGCTCGATCACTTTGGTTATGCGGCATTTCGTCTTTTTGTTTTCCAGAAATCCTATTCTGTCGAATTTTCCTTATCAAATTAATTCATTTATTAATTATTAACAAATCATTTTTTTTATTTTAAATTTCATAATTCTTAAAAAGGATGATAGAGTTTGAGAGAGAAAATACAATGACTGTAAGTGTCGTATTATTATACGTATCGCGGGTACTGTTGAAAGTTTCCTGCACGACAAAGTAATATGAAAATGAATGCGTTCTGATTTGTATGCATATCCTGGTAAACAGGCAATGAATGATATGAGATTATATGAAATTAATCAACTTTGAGAAGTTCAATTTGCTAAAATTCGATTTTATTATTTCATAAAATTTCAGTTAGAAGAGATGTGGGCTATGTCATGAAATATGATGGTGAATGTCGGAGTCGGAGTGGTGCTTTCAGCTCGGCGACAATAATGGTTGATCGTCTGATATTGTTGACATTTCGATGCTATCTGTTAATGCAACATGTTCAAGCATCCTATCACATATCACCTGAAAAGCTTATCAGCTTATCAGTAGAAACTTGCTCATATGGAAAACAATCACATAATGATAACTTTGCACTTGTATGTATGTTCAGCTGTTTTTTTTCATTTCTTCTACAATAGTACTTCGTTGAACAAAAGTGTCAGTGCTTTTGTCGCATCTTTTTTTGAACAATAGTCATACAGTAACCCCAAATTGACAGTAATGACAATTCATACAGTAGCCCCAAATTGACAGTAATGACAATTCATACAGTAACCCCAAATTGACAGTAATGACAAGTCATACAGTAACCCCAAATTGACAGTAATGACAAGTCATACAGTAACCTTAAATTGACGGTAACGGCAAATGAATTTGATCGAAAATACCGCATTTAACTGAGAAATTCTATAGCTATCGTAGTAATTACAGTAATTTTCCAGTTAATCCCAGAAACGTTGCGATCATGTGGATCGCTTCGTACCAGCAAGAAGCGAGAAGACTACGATAATGATTTGAAGCATGTAACTCGTCTCGAGCCTACGGTACAAATTAGTTGGCATGAATTGGGTAATCCAAATACTTGTGAACTGGAATATAAGGTTTAATTTATTCAAATTGAAATTTTGCTTTTTATATAATTGAATTTCCGTCGAAAATTTATAACTTCAGTGGATCATTTGTGATGGATGTACTAAATACTAATTTCAGTATTAATTAGCATAATTAATCTTTTTTTCTCCCTTAAAAGGGTTATCAAGAAAACTATCGGATATCGCCCGATTTCGGATATTATATTGGATGCCAGAAATCTTTGTCACAGTATGTATCACAGTTAGCTATGCGACAGACGCCAATTTGGAATAACAGTAACCCCAGTTGCCCGTTGAGAAATTTACCCAAGAATTATGAGGCAAATTTAATTTAATTAAAAAAATTTAGTCAAATGAAATGATTGCAAAGTAGTAATCGATACACCTCTTACATGAATAAGTATTTTGTTCAAAGATCAAAATAACCTACAACAAGGTCAATTAGTCAGTTCAAAACTTTAAAAACCCTCGAATAGAACTGAGCGCTTGTTTAAAATAAATAAAAATTAGCATGGATAAATACTCTTGAAAGTCAAAAAGTTTAGAAAAAATGCTGGATATTTTGTTTGAAATTTAAAACAGCCAAGACAAGATTAATTGCACTGTTGGAAATTTTAGTGAATGTACAACAGAATTAAATAAGTGTCATGTTGAAAAATCGAACAAAGTACAATAAGTAAGGTGAATTATTCGATTCAAAGAGTTTATCTTTTCTTAATTGAATTTGAATTTAAATTTTAGTGAACAATTAATTTTTCAGGGTTATTTAGCATGTGATTTCATTGATGGGAAAGGGTATGAAGTATTGTTTAAGAGTACGATTCGTTATGAAGTTCACCACATGAAAGTTTATCAAACATTTTGGTCCAATCACTCCAGCATTTTATTAATTAAACCAACTTTGCTAACCAAAATTGAGTATACCAATTCAAATTGGCTTCCAAAACTTGTTTCACTGAAAGTCAGGTAACTAAAATACATTTCATTAAATTTCCCACTAATTAATGAAGAATAAGTTACTGGTGGAAATGATGATTGATATGGCATTATGATTGGAAAATCTCGGAATAAAATTGAAAATTTTTAATTTTGAAAAATTAAATTTCAAAAATTTTCAATTTGAACAAGTATCGTTGAAAAATTATTCAAATTTTAAGGAATATAAGCAAAATATACCAGAAATGTCGAATAATTTTTTCATTTAATTGAATAATTTGATTTAAAGGTCAATAAGTTGCGATGATGCGGAATTTTCTTTGACCTTAAATTCGAACTGGTCTCAACCACTTCTATTCATCATCCACTATCGTATCCGTCTTGATAATCACCTACATTATATCAGTTTAATTACTAATCGTACGGTAGAAGATTGGATGAGCGATAAGTTTGTTTTAATTCCAGCACGAGCAATTCATGAAGTTTGCTATCAGGTTTGAATTAATTGATCATTAATTAATTATATAGTATACAACGAATCAATCACTTACAACGCCGAATTGTCTAAATAGTTTTTATCACTTTACTACTTGCAACACCTCCAGTAAACACCTGCTAGACTTAAATTTAAATGATGATCATCATAACACAATCAAAGTAATCCCTCCAAAGTTACAAGCAATACATTTCGTCAAGCTTAAGCAAAGTTCAGATTCTCAAGAAATGGGATTTGAAAGCATGAAATGTGAAAATACTTTTTGCTAAAAACAATGTCAACTTGAGTTCATACATAGACGGATCAGGTTGGGTAACGTTGGATAAAGGTCAGACTCTCGAGAAAGTCTCGAGAAGTTACTCATTTCTCACGAAAGAGTGTGCAGCATTGTCCTACGCATCATTTCAGATACACTGGAAATCCTTTAAGCACAATGTCGAGAATTGTTTTCAATTTCAAATTGATCAGAAATGTTTTGAAAATAATTCTGCCACTCATTGCTGTGGGAATCGACGAAACATCCTGATGGTACTGACAGCGATCATTGTAAATTTCACAATGATTTCATCATTTTTTGTGAGATGAAAGAATTTCTTTTCCTCAAAATAAAACTGGAAATTTGAAAGGAAAAATCTCGCCACATGAAGCTATACATTCCATCGTTTTTAATTTAAATTAAAAAATTTTTGAGCAAATCAAATTTGTATTTTATTGAAGTAAGAAGGAAAGATTCATTCTTTCTACAAAAAAAATCATTGAACCATCGAATTCTTTCATTTATATTTCCACTTGTTGCACAAATATTTGTCTGACTAAGGCAATTTCCTGGAAAGTTTCAAGATTACTGTAATCGTATGAATTCACGTCATTTGATAGATTTCATTTTTTGAAGTTTTTAAAATCTTTCATGTAATCTTCAAACAATTGTATCGGTACAATTGTAAGAAATTTATAAAGAAAATTGTAATTTACAAAAATTTCATTTAGAAAAAATTTGATATAAAATTTAAATTGCTTGCCACGATCATCAGCTAACGTCGTACAGTATAATTCAGCCATTTCCGGAAGTTCAACATATTTTGTTACGGAAATTTCCCATTCTGTTTTTTCCCCTCTCTCTACGGATGATTCATATTTAGTGTTAACGTACATTTACAATTCACAGAAGAAGCTTTCTCTTTTAAAACCCCAGCAGCGGTTGGTCCCTTTGATCTTTCGATGTCTGTGTGGAAATCAATAAAGAATGAACGTGTGAACGAATACGATCCATAAAAAAGGTTACTGTATACAGTATCAAGTACAATGGAAATTCACAATTTGATTATTCTCTATCATAAAATTCCAAAAGTATAATTTCAAAATCAAAAAAAAAAGTTTGTTTTAAAGCGATATTCTTAAGAAAATATTGAATAAATTGCAGCAAAATAGATTAAGCAGGAAAAACTTGCAATTGAATCATGATAAATCAACATTTAACAAATATGATACATTGATTTATCACGATAAATCATGATTTTACATTTATGACATTTTAATTGCGAAAATTCAAAATCTAAAACTTATCTAGCCATAACTCAACATTTATGATGCATTCATTAATCATATAAATCGTGATTGAACATTTAAGATAAAGTGAACAAACCATGGTAAATCATGAGTCAACATTTACGATAAATTTGTCAATCATGAAAAATCACGATTGAAATTAATGTTAATCATGATAAGTCATGATTTAACATTTATCGTACAACCATAAATCAACATGTATGATAAAACAACAATCATGATAAATCGTGATTTAACAATTATTTACAATTTTTTTTAAAACAATGACAGAATAACCTCTCTTCAATGAAAATTTTCTTATATTTCATCTATCATAACTTTTTGTTGAATTTTAATTGAAAAATTCAACAAAAAGTTTTAAAATGAAAGAGATAATACCACGGAGAACCATCATACATTTCAAATCTTTTAAGTTCAATTAAACCAACGGTCTTTGTCTCACATGAACTTCGGCTTAGACTTAAGATTCCTGAAATTCAGGTAAGAACAGAGGTAGAATCATCTATCCTAATAGAAAATCTTTCCTAGGATTCTGAAATACCGATCAGAATTGGGTAGAATCACCTATTCCAATTCTAAAATATTTCCTAGGATTCATAGGATTCAGATCAATTGGTAGGTTTTCCAGGATTCTTGAATGTCCTACGAGAGCAGCAGGTGAAGTTATCCATCCTAATTATAAAATCCCCTCAGAGCTAATCTCAGATATCACCTGTAGAAATATAAGTTATCACGATACCTAATCAAACTTGATGATAGGAGAAAATTTAAGCAAAAATTGTTTAAGTATATTAAAATTAAATTACAAATAAAAGTAAAAATCGCCTAACGATACGGTTCGAAAAAATAAACAACAAAAATCGAAAAATAGAAGACACTAAATAAGATACTGTCATGGTTTGTCTTATTGCAATGGCACCTCAAAAAAAAGTTTGCTAAAAAATTTAAAGGATATTTTGCAAGAAATATAAATAAATTCACAAAAATTAATGAATTTGAAAACAAAAATTAAAATACTTTTACATTAGGTTAAGCAAAAAGAGGTAGACTAATGATTAATTCATTAAATCATTAATTTTTTTACCTGAATTTCCCAATGATACATACATTTTGCGACATTTTTCGTCATCAACCTTTTCAACTGAAAAATTGGCTAACAGAATGATTTGTAAGGCTTAATTACAAGGCTTACTAATTCTCATTAGTTCACGCGATGGCCAACAAATTTATCTCTTACCTTAAATTATATGCCCTACATAATTTTGGATTGCTTCCAAGTTTTAACTTTTTTAGATGAAAAGGACAATTATTTTAGATTGGCTGGTTCTGAACAAACAAAAATTAATTTCCGATAAATAAATAAAGCTAATTAATTTTTGCTTAACTTTGGTCAAAATAATTTCTGAAAATTTTTTATGCTTTTTTTTTATATACTGTTCATTTTTTATGCTGTTTTAGTTGCGCAAATAACTTTAGAATTGATAAATTATGAGTTCAATTTTTTTTTTGAAGATCTTGGAGAACTAAGATTTCAACAAATTTACATAATTTTGGATTGCTTCCAAGTTGTCGTAGAAATTGCAGCATTTTGTGATGACGTCGTGTGACCTGGTGGGAGAGATGACACCGTCATTGGCATATAATGATGAAGTGATGATGACGATGGAACCGGTGGTGGATTTGCTACCGGAAGAAGCGGTCGATTAGCACCAACTGCTGCGGAACTCGAACCGTTCGCACCACCATAACCGGAATTATACTTTGCCGGTGCTATGGAGCATAAACCACAACAAATTGTTTGCTGCCAGGTATGGAATGTTTTTGATGAAATTGTCCACATAACTGTCGAAATACCAATCACCAACGACATGAATATATTCAAAAAATACAATGCAACCTGAAAAGGAACAAAATTAATTTTAACAAAGAGATGAAAAAAATAAAAAATAAATTTTTTTTGAAATTTATTTTCCAACTTCAAATACCAATTAAAAAGCGAATTCTTGAAAAGATTTTTTTGGGAGGAAAAAAATTTTTCTTTTCTCAAATTTCTTCTCATCTGAAATAAATGAATGCCCATTTGTTTCTCTCTAATTTATGGAAAAATTGAGATGGGAAAAAAACGCCGAAATTAAAACAATGAATAAATCAAAATGAATGGAAGTAGCAGATGGGAAATTTTGAATTTTTATTCGAAAAACCCAGAATGAAGAAAAAAAAAAACTTGAATTAGTATTTTAAGAATTGTGGATCAGATAAGCAACCGAGAATTTGAAATCTGTATCGAATTTCATTAATTTCAATCAAAATAAAAAGGCAAGAAAGGCAGATGAGAGATTCGGCATCTCTATTCAAAGAATCCAGAAGAAAAAAGTCGGACTTAGTGTTCGAGAATTCAAAGATTATCTCGAATAAGTTATTCGATAGTCCGAAAACTATCACTAATTTTATTAAAAAAAACACAAACACTTGATGGACTATCTTGCAAAGAAGCAAAGGCTTATACTCGAAGAAAATTCGATTAATAAATTACAAAATAAAAGCTTACCTATTTGATTAACTTAATAAATTTACAGTTAATACCTGGAGGAATGCAAAAGTAATATTCCACCTTCCTCACATACCTGTGGTAATGGCGGCCTTTTACAGTGACCTTTTTCAATTCCACCATTTAATTTGCAAGCGACAGTTGCCGGGTACCATTGCATTAGTACGAACATATGATAACTATGGCAGATTATGATGATTATCGCCGGAATGACGTAGAGTGCACTGAAGATGCCCATCTTCACCATAAGTTTCTCTAATTTTGATGTGTCCGTTCCCTGAAAATTATTTCCGAACTCTTGGAAAGTCTAATTAAATAGCCAATCAATTCAATTAGAATTCGGAAAATTGAAATGAAATTGCCGGAAATCTGAGGGAGAAATTGAACAAAACGAATTTCGCAAAGGCTTAAACATTTCTGAAGAGAAAGCAGGCAAAATCTCCATTAATAACGAGGTATGCTCAATTTGTTTAAAAAAAGACTCAATTTCATCACAAATTCTAAAGAAGAAAATAAAACAAAAGCATCGATTTTATCGGTTTAATAAATTTCACACCTACGGAAAACAAATTACGGAAAATATTTTTGCACAAATCCCTACTTTCCCATTTTTCAATAAAATTTAAAAAAAAGATTAGAATTAGTTCCATTAAAATTTGAAAAGAATTAAACAAAACAAGTTTCAAAAGTATGAAAAAGGTTTGGACAAAAGCCTGAAAAGTTTTGTACCCAATAATGAAAAGTATGTTGATTTTTCACGTTCGATTATTTTTTAAAATTTTCAAAATTAAAAAAAAGTACTCGTCTCCTGAATGAATCACGTTCTCGACACATACTCGAGAAGCCTGCCACAATTAAACAACTTCCAACGACAACAAAAATTAACTTTGGCACAATAACATAACCAAGTAAGGCCCATGGATCAACGCTACCAACTGAGCATAGGCCTGTTAATTCATTTGCATCAACCTGAAAAAGAAAACGAAAAAAGTCTAAAATTTCGCAATTAAATTAATACGAAATTCTCTTTCATCCTTTCACATTAATCAATAAAATTAATCGATCTAAAGTTAATTAAGAACAATAATAATTTATGAATAGCATAGATTTAATGAAATTTCATCATTACTTACTTATTACTTAATTGCAGTTATTAATTGCTAATTGAAAATGAACTTGTTCAATTTCAACAACAATTTTTGCAAATCATATTTAATGCACCATTCTTGGTGTGTTTAAATAAAACTCTTAATGGAATCACCCTTCTCTTCACTTCCAAGGCTAATTCTTAATAGCTTAAGCTTAAGATTTAATTAATTACTTCGTGGACAGATTGTTCACATATAAATCATTGACAGAACATTGAATGCAATCAATCTGAGAGATACCGAGAATCTTCACAGATAAACAAAGGTCATTTATGAGGAGAAAGTGAAGAAGGGTAACCTTATGGGTGCTAAGTACTGCAATGGTTAAAATAGCCGGTACCACCCACGCAACTAGGTGAAGGTAGCTACTCCAAGCATCGATACCTTCTGGAACCCATTTACGAGCAGCTGAGAGGTACCTGAAATTTCAAACTATCCAAATCAATTGTAACAACGATATTCATCGCAATAATAATAAGTAATATTTATAAATGATTACAAAAATCATGATTTGGGTGAATGAATAGTGATAAAAATTTGATGCAGTCAATTCATGATTAATTCATCGGCAAATTGTATTAGTGATAATAACAATGATATAAATGATTGATTCGCTAATCCAGGTCATTCATTCTATTACTTTAGTAGCATTTTAGGTCATTCAAATTGCTGTTTTTTCATGTGCACGTTCATACCTATATCAGTACATCTATTTGATCATTTCAACAATCACGAGATCAAACAAATGCGGAAGAGTATTTTTAGGTTATCTAACATTTACAGCATTTATCAGTTGATAACTATCTTTTGATTTAATTTCAAATTTTTTAAATTGAGATGATTACTTGTATGGCGATCTTTAAGGCAAGCTTAGCAAGCCTCATTGCTGGGATAGCTGGCCTGTTTCCATAAAATTTGTACAGTAAAAATGAAGCAAACGCATATTCATGTTTTATTAAAACTTCAATAGTACAGTAAGGATGTACAAACTTTCCCTTCCAAAATCTACAAGTATTACAGTAAGGTTATGCCTGCTACACTACCAACCAAGTATCAATATTTCAGGTAAAACAAAAAAAACCTTTCCCGTACTCAGAGAAGGTCCTTCGGTAATTATTTAGGATTGAAATGTAAAATTTGTCAAATCCTCAGGACAAATGACATCTATCCGAATTGTTGTTTCTTTTCAATTCTTGGAGCAAAATAGAAATTTTTAAATGAAAATTAATTTAAAAATAGAATACATCCATTTTGATTCCTTTTTTAAATTAAGGAAAATTTTAATTAATTCAATTGCTGAAAGAAAATTTCAAAATTTAATTTAACTCTCAATTATTTCTTAATTCATATAATAAAATTTTTTCAATTAAATTCTTTTTTTAAATTTTAAGAAAGAAATCGAATCTTATAAATTTAATTATCAAGCAATGTAAATTTTTGAGAAATCATTTAAAAAAAAATCAAGAAAACTTGCAAACATTCTTTTAATATTGCAAGGAAATATTTCGCGATTTTTCATTTTTCTGCTAAAATTTCTTTTAAATTGAAATAACATTGACTGGTAAGGAATCATTATGTTTTCCTTTCTTTCCCCAATGTTAAAAACACAATTTTTAAATTTCAAGGAAAAATACTAAGCTAAGAAAGTAAAAATAGACACAGGCAACCCTAAACTAAGATTGATATTAATTACATTAATTAGATCACTTGCTCTACTTGCTATCCTCTAAAAAACCATTTGCTCTTTTTCTGCACTTTTCCAAAAAGTTTTTTGTTCTTTGAACTTTGAACTAACCAGGTAAAAGTGAGCATAAGCCACCACAAGCTGCTTGCAACGGAGAAATAATAGGTAAGTACGAAGGAGAGGACACACGACGTATTGTCCAGCGTTCCGGCAATCAGGAACATTTGTCCGGTTGGTAATTTGTCGCAGACAATCCGTTCGTAAGGAAAGATCGCGCGGCTTAACGGTGCCAATGAATAAAACATATAGCAAGCGGAGAGATAGAATATTGACCTGAAATTGAGTCATTTTAAAAATTTTAAGAGAAATTCCAAACTTATTTTTATTTAAATGCAGCAATGCTGTTTTAAATTTAAAACTTTTTCTCATGTGCTTTCAATAAATTCACAATTTAATAGTCTAATTAAAATTAATTGCATAAAATCAATTCACACAATATATCATAATATTATAAATACTTGAAATTTAAAAAGTTATCTATTCCCCATAAATTCAATAACATTTCGCTTTTTTCACGATTTCAATAATTTCTCGATTTAATAGTCTAACAAAGATTAATTAATTTGTGCAATATATCATAATATATAGTTGAAATTCACAAAAATTATTTCAAACAAATTTTAGTAGTGTAATTAAACTTAATCCATTAATTAACTTATATAAAATCATAATTTAAATACTTTTAGCATCACCATGAATGCAAACATTAACTTGTTCACTTCAAAAATTTAAAGTCATTTTGAAATTGATGACGAAGAATTCTTGTTACCGTTAATTAACTGCATGTAATTAAAATCGAAAATTTGTGAGAGTTTTGTGATGAGAAGATTTCTTTCCGCAGATAACAACATGTGAGAGTAATTTGGAACAATACGACGGAGTAACAGCACAAGCCTGATTACCGTGTACCGTGTACCGTATCCCTACCATCATCAATGGGAAACGATGAAAATTGCCGAAAGAGAAGTACAAGTTGTAACAAATCATTGGATGGTAGGGAAGAATCTAAGCAATAATTTTAGTTTCTAAGTAAGTCGTCTTAAGGCTATCATTTATCATTTGCTGCAAAGGCCTTTGTTTGTCGGTGCCAATGCATGCCTACCCGGCACCTCAGTAATGCTCATATTTCATCCCTCAAAATTCCAATCGATTCCCTTTTATCCATGCCGACACTTCCAACACAGCGTGATACATTCCCATTTCGCTATATTCGTTGCACAAAAACATCACATATCAACAAATTCTTTCTCTTATGCTTAACAGTCACCGAAATGATCATTAAAGATTTAAGGTTTTCCGGAATACCGGAATGGATACCGAAAAAAAATCCTGAACTGTCAACGTGGTTCATTGGGTTAGTGAACAGGAAGTCTACGCTTTCATGCTCTGTCAAGGGAAGATAATTGAGCTCAAGTTTTTTACCTGAGCTCTAAGGAGAGAAATGCTAGCATACATAGCAATCAACCGGAAAAGATCGGTCCGGTATTCGCAGAACCGATCTGACATTCAACTCGTAACATACAATAGCATAGCAATGACTCATTGATCAACTGTAATCCGGAAATATGGAAAAGCCGAGGTGATATTTACAGAATTGAAGAAATGAAGAATGAGCGTTTCAAAAAGAAGTCCGGTCGGGTATAATCCAATAAATGCAAAATTTCCTTTTTTAATTAATTCCTCGAGAATAATATAGAGAAGAGTATACACAACTGGAAATCTAAAGATAGCATTTGTGTTTAAGGCGCAGCAAAATCATTACTATCTCATAAATGTCTGCACCTGTCAGCCCTAATATTCCGATACAATAATTAAAATTCAAATGTTTTAAACAATAGTTTGCAAGGAGAAAAAAGTACAATTCAATTATTCACATATGAATAAGAAGAGCCAAGCAAAAGTTAATTTTTCAAAGATAAATTTACTTTTTAATTAATTATTTACTATTTAGTTTTTTTAATGAGTTTCCTTCTTAATTAATAATTTACTATTTATTTATTATAATGAATTTCCTTCTTAATTAATAATTTACTTTTTCGTAATTTTAATAAATTTACTTCAAATTGTTTACTTCTTAGTAATACAGCAAATTTATTTCTTAATTAATTTATTTTGCAATAACTTATTTCTTGATGAATAATCGAATTTTTGGTAGTTAGATAAATTTGCTTCTCAGTCCATAATTTACATTTTTGTAATTAAACAAACTTGCAACATAAAATTAATATTATTTCTTCTTAAAGCGAATTTTACTGATACAATCATTTTTTAAAAAAAATTAATTCCTTCGATGAAGTTGCTACAATCATTTTGAGGTTGATTGACGGATTGAGAAGAATTCACAAATTTCCCTTGCACACTAAAAACTGAAATATCAAAGTTGCCCGCCCATTTTACTCATCACTCACTACCTTATCCTTGAAAATAAAATTGAAAGGAATTTTAAAAAAAGATGGACTCAGAGAAATGCGATGAGTAATTCATCAGATAATGCTCAAAATGAATCCCAAAATTTCAACTTTTTTCACATTCTAAAATGAAAATTTTCTTTTTAGGTAAAGAAAAGCAAATTAATAAAAAGAAAAAAAAGGAATTTAAATGATGCATTTTAGTAGGAAAAGAGAATTTGAAAGGAGAGAGGGGAAGAGAAGAAGGGTAGCAGTAATGGACAAACCTTTCAGGAAAGCGGAAACGTTGCCGATCGATGATGAATGTTAGTACAGTAAAAGCAGTTACAGCAAGATTGATGGAAGCCCATAAAAGCATCCATAATCGAGCGTATTCCTTCTTCGAATTGTCGAACATCCCTTCACGATTACATTGAAAAAGGCATAGACCACGGCGGTCGGTTGGATCTAAATTGAGCAGGTCATGTGGACAGGAGGATAGCATCGCCTTCGAGAATATCCGTTCTTCCACGCTTCTCACTGAACTCTGATCACCTCGCTCAAGTTGTCTGCAAAAAGTTGCAATGAAAGCACCTCTGAGGTGACTGTCATACTCTATCTCATTAAATTACTCAAGCTATCAATTTCAGGTTGCAAGTTCACCTAGACTTGTTGATAGCCATGTTTATCTATACTACCCAGATTTTGCTACAAAGTCTATCTAGACCTGGCTATTCCAGGTTGAAAGTCCACCTAAACTGCCTCGACTTGGTTATCAATTTCACGCGGTAAGTCATCTGGGCATGGTGATAGCCAAGTTTATCTGGACTACTCGGTTATAATTTCAAATTAAAATTTCTTTTGTTTGGGTAACACTGAATTGCTTGAGTATGCCAATACAATTAACCTAATAATGGTAGCCAGGTTTATCCAATCGTAGATGTTAAAAATAAATGTTATTGTCTCTAGGCGATAACAAAATGTTATAAAAAAATCAGTGATGATTAATTACCTCATATGATAAGTGATAAAATATATCAATCAAAACCAATCAATGCATCATTTAAAATGAAAAAATGAGAATAAACCAATAAATATTTGAAATTTTACCGAATTCATTTTTTCTACTTCAGAAAAAAGGAATTATTAAATTATGAAGGAAATTAATAACAAAAGTTAATTGGAAACTAAAAATTAGCAACCAAGAAATTTATAGTTTATTTCCCTAAATTCAGGCTCATTAAAATTGCCAATTTCAGGCCTAACAGCCTAACACTCTCCTTTACGACAACAGATCCCCACCCTTCTGAACGATTTCGAAAAATTCAGGTTCACTGAAATGGCTAATCTGAGGCCTGATACACTCGAGCTGACGACCTACCTCAAGAACCAAAAATTCAAATTCTTTTGAAATTATAGCTTTAAAGGCTGTTACTCTTCCTTCAACGGATCCTCATTTGTCTGAACTGATCTTTGTTCCTTTAATGCCGCGATATAATCCAATAACAGTAAAGATCGAGAGTATTGCAAAAGTCAAAATAACAATGAAATAGGAAAAGTTGCTAAGCTCCAATCAAATTAATTTTCATGTCAGTGACAAAAATTATCTAAAAGAAAAGCGAAGAAAAACACTTATAGAATAAGTTTGTTATTAGCCAATGCATATAATTAACCCTTCAACAATCCATGATTAATAATTAACTAATTAAAAGGATTTGGTAATTAATTAATTCAAAGTTTTTTTAGCAGTTAGACGATTTCTTTTTCTGCATATATTTTGAATTAAATTAAGCTTACTCTGGTCCCAGATAACTATTCTGATGATTAGTTGGTTTCATGCACAAATTCGGTGCTTCCGGAAAACGACTACAATTTAACGGTTCCGGCCAATCAATTCCAAATTCCAGTAAAATTGAAACACAATCTCGTTTAACCTAAAAAGAAATTTTGAAATTAATTCAAATTTATTTTTTAATCAAAGATTCACCTTTATCTAAGGACTATGAAACACTTAAATGACAGGAGAAGTCGAAAAAGGAAATTTATCATAAAAAATGACTCCAATAGGTTCAATTTTCATTCCAGTCATGCCTTCAATTAATCTAGTTGACCCAAAATTATTAAAGGGTTTTCTGTTCTGAAATTGGACATTATTTAAATTTGAATTTGAGAGAAGACTTATGAGACGTTCAAAATAATTTCAAATATTTCTAAAACCAAAACTGTCGGAGTAACAAATGATACGACAGGATAGCACTAATATTGGCTGGGTGACCTTTCCAAACCTTCCAACCATCATTTAACCACCTGCCTGCATATTCTATTCCACCTGTTATTTGGTTACTGTATAGTTTGGATGGATCAATTTTCAGGCAAATTTAAAATATTTTTGAATCAAAAAATAATTTGTATTGATTAATGGAATAAATTACTGCAGAAAAATTAAATTATAGGCGTAAATGTCTGACAAACGGTAGGCGCAAATATCACCAAATTGAAACCAACAAATTACAAATTTTTATAAAATTATATAAAAAGTTCGTTCAATTTTTCAATTATTTCCTACAATTTAACAAATTCGATATTATTAAATCGTAGAAGTTAGGCCCGTTACTCCGGAACAGAGTTCAACCCATTTGGATAGAAATGAAGCAAACATGAACGTTGATGGTCAGCAAGGTGATGAGCTGTATCCTTTTAATGGTTTTCTGCAAGGTTGTAAAAAGGAGCAATAAGATCGCCCCTATTGATTCTGGCGCGGTAATGTCGCCATCTTCCACCCTCTGTCCTATATATTGCTACTTAAAATTCGACCTATTCAAAAACGACGATCGATTGATATTAGCAAAAATTTTCCTCAATTTCCCAAATTTTTTTACTTTCATTTTTTCTAAAACAAACAAAAATAATAACATCCAAAATTCCACAATAAATCATTCAATTTACCTGTATGAACAATACCTGTGATATATGAACGATGATTTGACAGTAATTACATTGGAACTGATTTTTAAATTTGAAATTTGAAAATTACATTAAGTTGGAAATAGCCTTTGAATGATTAGCACTTGTCAAATTAATTAACATAATTAATCAGATCAATTTAAAAAATTAAAAATCATTAATTAAAAATTTTTTCCCACAAATTTTTTATATCTAATTAACTTCCTAATCTCTTTCTCTCTCAGGTTACACAATAGATCAATCGAACATTATTTATTTTCTTGTAATTCAAGAAAATGTCTGATTATAAGAAATGTAAAGAGATCAAAGGTGAGAAGAGAATTTAAAATGAAATAAATAAAATGCCTCTGAGATACTTTAATGTGATTCGATGACAAAGAGGAGGGGGGGAAGGAAGATAAAGCAAAGTGGATGGATGGATTTGCTGATACTTTCATACCCATTAACTTAAAATTTATTACTTGAAGAAGACTGGTTTTTTTATGTTGGACAGAAAAAAAGTGCAAGTGAAATGAAAATTAAAAGAATGACAGAAGTAAATCAAATTTATTTTTTGGCGGAAATTATTTTTCAAAAAATAATTTTAGAAAAGTAAATGGAATGAATGTGAGAACTACCAAAAGTTCCAATATTTCGGAATATTTCCGGAAGAAAAGAACACCAAAAACATTTAATTCGGCATGAACTGAAGAGATTCAGAAAGTGATTCCAACCGGATTAATTACATTTCATAATAAACCATTCGGTATTGACTGATAAGAGCCTTAATCAAAGGCAAACAAGAATAAATATTATTCCGCTGATATTTCTATTCTTAATTATTAGAATTTTTTAATTTCATTCCTAAAAAATTATTATTTAATGACACCGATAAATTGTAAAATCGGTGTTTCATTTTCCAGGTATGAAAATTTTAATTTCCGATTTCTTGAATGCAATGAAGAAATTTGGTAAAAACACAGAGACAGAGAGAGAAAAAGAGAAAGAGAGTATGGAAAATATTCAAAATGAATCAGAAGAAATTTGTGAGATTGAAAATTTTCCTCTTTCCGAAAAATTCATTTATGATCAAGAAGCACCAAAATAAATTAATAAATAAACCTGATTTAGATGAATGAACTTAATTTACACAAATAGCAAAAGTTAAGTAATTAGGTAGAACTATTAGTAATTAATTTAAATTTAGTTTAAGAAAGAGTTTCAAATCACAAAGTAATGAATGTAGTCACCATAATTAACTTGAGAAATTATATAGTAATTTTATAGATGAGAAGTAATGAATGAATTAATTACCTCTTCACATACGGATCGGCAACTTGTCACCGCTTGCGGCATATGCTCCGGACACATCGGTGCGAATACGCTGCATATGAAAAACTTGATATGCGGATTGCAATTCGTTTTAATCAACGGTTTAAAGTGTTCCGTTTGCGCTCGTAACTGAAGAAATATACCGTCGTAAATATTTTACGATTGAAGGAATGATATAAACATTTCAGGCTGGGTTGAAATTTATATTTCTTTTTTCTAAAAAAATTATTTCTAATCAAGAAATACCAAAATAAATTAATAAATAAACCTGATTTACATGAATGGACTTCATTTACAAATTCTTAAATTCTATTTTATAATTCATTCTTGAAAAAGAAAAAACTTTCACCAATATTTCCTTAAGAAAACTGGTAACTGAACAAGTACCGTCGCAAATATTTGCCGATTTCATTTTTCAATTATTTTGTGGTAAATTGCAAAAATGGTGGGAAGAATGAAGTGATACATAACATTTCAGGCTAATCTCTCTACGAACATAATTTATTTTGCAAGCAATGAACCTGATTTATACAACTAGACAAATCCTGAAATTTCATTTGAAAAAAAAAAAAAACAATTTTCCCAGGAAAAACTAACACTCTGTTGATCAGGTTGTAATAGAGAATTTGGGAAATATGTATATTTGTATGGGATATCTTGACATAATGGAATTTCAATCGGTTCACAACGACTTTGGCTAGCCTGAAATTGCAAAATTTAATTGGAATTTCAAAATACAAAAATCATTAAATTAAAAATACACATTCGTTGGGTTACAAAGATTTCCTTCTCATTTCACTCAAAAAAAACCTGTTCAAAGATTGATCTCGAAACTTGTTCAGTGCATTGTAAGAGAAACAATAATACTGATAACGATAATGAGATAATTGTTCCCTTTCGTTGTAACATCGGCCGGTTCGTTCAGTGCGGTGGTACTCCTTCACCGGATAATATCCAAATTACCCTCCGTCTGAAATCCGGAAAACTATCCAAAAAAAATGCGAGCAAATTACTTCGAATTCAACATGGCGTGAACTTAACCATAAAATTTCAAAAATTCTCCTTTACTCCAATTGAGCAAAATTTCAGGAAATTTCAGCGATCCGGAAAGGAAAGGATTTTTTTTTCTAAGACAGAATAACAATCAGTAAAGATATTTTATGAAGCAATCATTGTTTACAGTCCACCTGTATTAATCTCCTTAATTAACTAGATGAGATAAGTTCATTAAGACCGATTAATTTGACTTCTCCTCGATCATTTTTCCAGGGTTTAAAATGTAAATGAAAAGGATAAATCTTTCAAATTTACTGTTTTGAATTTCATACTGAAAATAATAGCATGCAAAAAGAGGAAAGATATAAAGGAAGAGAGAGAGAGAGAAAGAGAATTTCTCAAAAATTTGTCGAAAAACTGTTCCAACAAAGTTATATCGAAAAGTTCTCCGATAAATAAATTAATTTAGTTGAATTAGTTAAACTAATAGGCGTAAATTGCCAATTCCAATTAAAATTACCAAAATTTTCAAAATACCAACTTGGCCGGACTGCTAAGCATATTTTTGGATTACTTAAGTACTTCCATTCATTAAAAGCAGTTAGTGCAAAGCTTAATTAGTACAAAATTAAAAAGCATATGGTAATCACTAACAAAATATCCATTAAATCTCTCCTCTCTCTCTCTTCCTGTGATCTTTGCCAATGAAACAAGTGAAAGTGAACAATTAATCCCATTCACTAATTCAATTTATAATCAAATTATTTATATTTCAGGATAAATTAATCACAGTAGCATAGTTATTATCAAAGAATTAATTTAAAAAAATACTAAGATAATTGGATAGAATAGAATAATAGGTTGAATAAAATTCAAGGATACTGTACCATTCCAGGCAGCCTGAAATGGAAGCTAAGGATAATGAAAATTGTAAGCGAGCGAGTGGAGGAAACCTCTCGGAACTTTGAGAAGAACGCTGGGCGACAATGCCTTCCCACTCATCGCCATCACACCACCACCACCACCACCCGCCACATAAGCAACTCCCTCACTCAACTCCGCCCCTCCGTACGCGTGTATGTGTCTGTCGGTCTGTGCATGTCCGTGTATGTCTGTGTATATCTTGCAGTGCTACCACTTATATGGCCAATATTTATGTCCAAAAGAAGAATTTATTACCCAAAACTGAGTGTAGTTGGTGTTATATGCCATCCATTGTTACCGATCTCCCGATCGATAACCTATCATTCATGCTGATGTCTTATCAGTACTTATCAGTCCGAGCATTTAGCACTGATAACTAATCACTTATCATTAACACTGTTAACAATCAACCAATTCATTAATTAATTGAAAGAATAGCATGTGAATCAAGTTGTGCTTAACTTTTTGTAACTTTTTTTACAGCAAATTTTCATTTTTCATGTAATTTTTCTTCCACTTTTGCAAAGATTGTAATTAACTAATTAATTAATTAAATTGTTGGAAAATTTTGCAATAAATCGGAAAGAAAATAAGTTTGCACCGAAATTAGTAAAATTTGGGAACAAAAAAGATAATCTAAACATACAAAAAAAATTTAGCAATTTAATCCAACTTCACTAGAAGCTCACTCATCCAACTTCACAATAAAACTGCTAGGATTATCTCTTAAGAAAACCGTTAATATTTTTGTTGAATCAGTTGAACCGGAATTGCACATCAAACCGGAACTGCACATTAAACGGGAATGTATGCCATTGCACATCAAACCGGAACTGCACATTAAACGGGAATGTATGCCGTTGCACATCAAACCGGAACTGCACATTAAACGGGAATGTATGCCGTTGCACATCAAACCGGAACTGCACATTAAACAGGAATGTATGCATTTACCCAACAATTTCGTCCTGAAATTCCCACACATTTTGATAGAAAAGATCGGGAAGAAACTGTCAACTCGCTAGGCTAATTAAACCGGAAGCATACCTTCGAGCGGATTGTATGCCTCACATTTCCCGACAATTTCATTCCCAAATTCCTTCGTACATTGAAAAGTTAAAATGAGAGTCGGGAAAGTAAACCAAATTGCTGGCACTCATAGAATTGTTAATTAAAAAAAAAAAACAATTTTGTTAATAAATTTTGCAACAAATCGGAAAATAAGTTTGACACGTAAAATTTGGAAAGATAACAACAATAATTTAAATGTTTTAACTGACAAAATTTAATTGTTGACAAAAATTTTGAAAATATTAAAAGTGAAAAAAGAATTTGGCTTCAATTTAATTTGTTCAAATTAAATTTCACAGCAAAAATCTTACCTTATCAACATCACCCTGTCTTGTCTCCTTATCTTTTTCTATCATTACCTCCACCATTCCCTTCCTATCTGTCCCTACTAACATTGGTACTCCGTTGCTGTATAAAATTATCAATTGAATTGAAAAAAAAAAGAACGAAGGAGCGGCATTCCTTTTATGTTTATATTTTAATCGCATTTTTTTCTTTATTTTCGTTTCCTGCGAAGCTTTCCTACTCGCTCTTTAGAAATTTCGATAAAATTTGCAAAAGAAATCCTCCAATTTGGTTGCACAGGTGATACTGTTGATATTTGCGACAGTAAATTAATTAATAAATTTAAAAAGTTTAATTATTGCTAGATTACTTGCTAAAGAATTTGGCCCAATTGGGATAGATGGACAGATTGGTGAAGCGGTGATTCGCAGGTAAATTTCCTCTTGCGATTTACCACAAAACTTTAATTCAAAGTTCTTTTAGAAATTACTGTAAAAAAAAGATTATCTGAAATGATGAATTAGCAAAAAATACAAAAAGTCTTTCCTGGAGAAGCGGCAAAAGGATGGATAACTATCCAGCCATTTCTTACTTCTCTGCCATCCAATATTATCCGTTCATCTCCGCTCATTCATAAATTTTCCTTTTCTATTTTATAGTTAATTTCAATTTCAATTTTAATTGATTTTTTGTTCTCGAAAAGTGAAGAATGAAATTTGAAAGGAAATTAGAAAAGGGGAAATGTAAGGAAATTGATCGAAAATTAATTGTTATCATTTCATCAGGTAATTTGAATTGAATAACATTTATCATTGATTTCGCTTCGCTTTTGAAACTATCGTAGCGTCGTTCAACACTTTCATTTCGCTGCTAATTACACTCTTTCATACAACTATTTTACAACAACAACAACTGCTACTGCTACCAACAATGATACGACAACAACAACGGCAACAACAACAACAACAATTAACAACAATGATACGACAACAACGACAAAACAACGACAACAATTAACAACAATGATACGACAACAACGACAACAACAACGACAACAATTAACAACAATGATACGACAACAACGACAACAACAACGACAACAACCACGACAACAACAACAGCAACGACAACTAGTAATAATACTAATAACAATGATTTTACAACAACAACTACTACTGCTACCTCCAGTTCGACGACAATTCCGTTTTGTTGTAAAAGAATTGAAACAATTTTGAAATAATTGAAAATGGATGAAATTAAAATGATTAAAAGATTAAACTTGAAAAATTCACGGAATAATCTTACAGAAGTTGTAGCTTTATTTTTCGATTAAAATTAAATTTTGTTGTTTGCCAAAACATTCGGAATTTCACTTTCAATTTCCTAATCATTGATGGTCGTTTTATTTAGCCAGAAAATTCCAAAATTTTCATTAATTTTAAATTTAATTTATGCATGAAATGATGGAAGGATTCTTCCCTTTACGTTTTATTAGCAAAGAAGAAAATATTGCTAAATTAGGCAAAATGCGCAAATGTCAGAGTGTTGGATAACGCTGAATCGCGCATCTTGATTCACTGATAATTTATTAATTATAATTGAAGAAAAACTTTTGAAGTAATCCCTTTGTATAGCTTAGCTAACTAATATTTCGTTGAATTTTTGAAATTACATTGACATTGCTTTTCTTGCTTGTTAATTTTTAAATTTTTTTTGCTTCTTATGCAAATTTAGGAAAAAGACAACTTTCAAATTACTGTAAGAGAGTTTCCAATACTTTGACATGTGACAACTGGCATATTATGGCCACTGTTCAAATACATCGTTGGGTTCGGCAAAGATGAAAAGCTGAAATTGTTTAGGTAATAGCGAAATGATGTGAAATAATCCGTGACACATTCAGTTGACACAGGTGAGATAAATACTGTAGAGATGAGAATTGAAATTTATTGAAGGCATTGAAAATTTCCTTTTGTCGACAATTTCTTTTCTATGCAAACAAATCATTAGCAGAGGGAAAGGACTTTCCCTTCTTTCGCTTAGAAGAAATTTCACTGAAATTATTTCCAATAATTTCAAATTTCGAAGAAAGCGAATGTGACATTTAACCTTTCCAATTAAACGGTATTAACGTGGTTGATTTCCTTTAAATTACAATTATAATTAATTGCAAGCAATTGATGAAATAATCGCAGTCTGTAAATTAAAAGAAAATTTAAAAATTGAATTAAAAATTTTTCAGATATTCAATTTAAAAATTTCAAAACTTAATTAAAATAAATTTCAACCTGTTATTACTGAATAAGCTATACATTATATTTTTACTATACAAAAAATTTTCATTTAAAAGTTTTTACTACATTTCCAATTTCTTCTAAATAATCTTCACAACTTCAACCTTATATCATCATTTACTTAGCAAACAATTAACAATTCAAAAATTAGAAAAAGATTACCTAAATTTATATTTGCTAAATTTCATTTTTATCTTTTCAAATTTTTTTCGCAAATTTAAAAATTTTTAATTTTATTAATTTTTTATGGTTTTGATTAAAATTTAAGCAAAAAAGAAAAAGATTTCTGTTTGTCTACTGCGAGACTGGTACAAACACATTCTCTCTATCACCAATCGATAATTCGAAAAACAAAATTTCTTTTTTTGGCTGTTCGGATAAAGTGCTAGGTGGGATGTGGATATTCCTGCTGCTTAATGTGAATAATTTAAAAAATTTTTCGAGAAAGGAATTATTGCTATTTGGCCATGCAAGGGGAGAGTGTAGAAAAGGAGAATCTCCCTTTTCTTTTTTTCAATTTCAAATAATTCGCTTCTGCTTAGACTTAAAGTAAGCCATTAACTGGAGGAGAAGGAAGTACGGCATAAATCTTCTTTACCACCACAATTTCAACTTTCTCAAATTTCAAAATTTCCACACTATATTACAAAGTAGTAGTAGTAGTAGTACCACTGACGATTAAAGCTTTCTTTTTCAATTCGTTTAAAATTAAAATTAATTTTGCCGAAAATATTCCAAAATAGAAGAAATTGCTAATTATTAGGGTGATCATTCTGGTAGTGATAAAACCTTACCAACTCAGTAACTTGTCTCCTAAATATCCACAACATTGAACTCCTTCATTAGAATTTAATCATCACAATTAATTTAATAAAATTGAACTTCAGCATTTATTGTCTACTTTTTTTTTGCCCAAAAAAGTGCCCAAATTATTTTAATCTAACAATTAACCTTTCCGATTATTTTTATTTTATACTCTGTTGAAATTTTTTTGAAAATAACGACAAAAGTAGAAGTAAGCAAAGGCAGGTAATTATAAAAAGTAGCTAATTAATAATTTTGATATGGAAAGAACTGCAGCAAATTGATGGTGAAAGTAACAGTCAATGCGATAGATTTGGTGCGGAAAATGCAGAAAAATGTTGAAATTTACAAAATGCCAATATGTGTGATAATTTGAATGAAATTTATTTAAATGTACGGATGGATCACTTTGTGCTGGAAAAGTGAAGTTTTGAATTTAGAAGTTCAATGTGATATTTGTAAAATATTTTTTGGAGAAATTTTATTGAAAATTTGAACATTTTTCCATAGAAATATATGTTAATATTTATCCATTGAAAAAAGGCAAAGGCAATTTCGGCAAAGCCTTAATAGTCTCTGTTACTTAGTGAGAGTTAATTTAATTGACCAACTGGGACATAGCATTTTTCAAGGATTCATCCAATCTAGTGATAGCTCTGTCCGAGCATTTTAGAATTAATTTATACGAAACGGTTCAATTTCCCATCCTAATCATTACTTATCATCTCTCTCTCTCTCTCTGCCTCTCCTTGTTTTCCCTTCTAATGCATTTCTACTAAACTGAAGTAAATATATGAGCATAGTGCCAGCGATCAGGCACTTGAACCAACTTACTTACTTGCTTACTTGCTTACTTACTTACTTACTTGCTGTCAGAGAATTCTTTCTAGGCGATAGAAATTACAAAAAGACATTCAATAAATCCTTGCATATTAATTTTTGGGTTTTCATTAAATTTCTTGAAAAAAATTTCACTTATTCTCTAAGTAGATCAGGTAATTAAGGAAGAACACCGGTGTTGTAGCTTAACAGTGTACAACAGGTGAAATGTCCTAGAAGTTACCGCTTGCTTACACAATGTACTTACCGGAAGAGGAAAGAAAAATTCGGAAAGTGTCAATCAGATAATTACGGAATGAGTGTAATGATCCAGTACCATCCTTATCCAAGAAAAAGGAAAATGAAATAATCAGGCGATAACGGAATAAGTTGAATCGAATCAGAGAACGGAATAGTCATAAGATTGGGGAATATCATCGAATGCATATGATAACCAACCTATCTGGATTTAATGAATTTTCAACAAAAAAAGAATCGGATAAACTAAAAATACCTCCATTAAGAAATAAAAATTTTTTTGTTTATTTGGTAAAATAATTTGAACGAATAATTTGATGAAATGTGAAATGGAGTGACCTGGAAAATGAACAAAGGAAAAAGTCAAAGGGAGACTGGCCGAACCATCTGAAATGCATTACAGGAAACAGCTGCTCTACCCGAATGTCTCCACTTCGGTAATTAATGTATTATAGTAGATGCTTCTCTTCTACGTATAACACCTTTAAATTTCTAGCTTAAACGAATGGCTTCTCATAGTGCTGAATAGGAAAGTAGTTTGCCGAAACATATGGGAATGCCAGATCCATCATTAACAGACTTTTTAGATTTATTTACGATATAATCCTGCAGTTTATCCCATCATTGTTTTCCCATAATATATATTCAACGATCATTGTACTATATTCAACGATCATCGTAATATACTCAGCGGTCATCGTAATATATTATGTTCAGCAATCATCGTAATAATTATTACGAAATTTGTAAAAGTATTCGCAATTTCAATTGAACAGAATGAACTGATAGTAAAATAAATGAAAATATAGTGATGTGTAAAGATCATCAAAATTCATTGGTAATGATTAGTCTAATTAATTCATTGATAGGAAAATAATTTGCAATGTGAATGATACGTTCAGATCATTAGGATTAAATAGTAATAATTAATTTGATCGAGATATTTTTTTAATTAACTGATATTGAATTAACTCTCAATATGAATGACTTATTAGGATCATTAAAATTCAATGGCAATAAAAAATTTACTTAAAATATATTTCGTATAAAACGTGATTTTGATGATAGTAGCATTGAATTTTAACTTCAAAACTACTATATTTTTAATCAACTAATTGATACTAAAAACATACGCAAAAAATTTTTTCAAGCTAATTAATTATGTGCTCTAATCACTTGATCTGTTTATAATTTCATTTTAATTATTCCAAAAAATTAGGATGGAATTTTTAAAACTTCTATTTAATCAAAAAATATCAATTTTTCAACTTTAATTCTTTCAACATTTCAGGTCTATATTTCTTCGATCAATTTTTTTCTTCCTTTTCCTTCCAATTATTGTTTTCAAAAAAGAAAAAAATTCAGTTCATTTACGACTTCGTAGAATTTTGTCAAGTCCTCAACCATATGCCCACGGAACAAATTTCTTCAGATGGAATGATATAAATAATTAATGAAAATCATTTTAATTTGCATTTTGTAGAGAGAGAGGAAGAGAAAGGAACAGGTTATAAGAGAGATTAAAAAGAATAATAAATGGACCGTTGGACAATCATCGCTTTTTCCTTTTCTTATTCAGATTTTACCATTCATTGTCACCATTTCCTTTTTTTCACTATTTTTCACAACTAAAATTGTGTACTTTTATCAATGATCTGTCAATGTTTGCATGTTTACTCATCACGTTAAGGAAAAAAAAAAGAAAAAACTGTTCAATAAATTAGAACCCATCAATCGATAATTTATTTGAGGCTCAATGGCACAGTTGTCAACAATTCTCCTGTGCTTAGTGCAACTGAGACGCAAAAGATTTCCAACCAATTGTCACATGCGTTTTTCAAATAAAAAAGGAACAAATCTTCCAACAAGATCTTGCAAAATATGATCGAATGAATCCCTGATGAAAATTTGGATATTTCATTAACACTTCGCAATTCTACCAAAAATTATTTTTACATAATTTGAATCTTGCTTACAGAATTAATACGATTACAGATGAATTCAGATGATTTCGTGCTTTTAAATGCTAAGAAAACGAGAATATATTAAGCTAATAAATTAGCATATACAAATATAATCGATTTGCTTGATTAAAGATATAGGGGTTTTTGGAATAAAACTGTTTTATATAATACCGTACCAATTCAGCAAAAAACTAGTCATAATACAGTACCTACAAACATAAATATGAGTAGTTTGATCGAAACAAAACTTGTCCATTTCAACAAAACTAAGAGGTCGCACCAACATCAAAATACAAATAATCATTAATGACACGAAATTATAACTGTTTTTCGACAAAAAAATTGAGGCTGAGATGATCAGCAAAAGCGCTAACGAAATTCAGAAAAAGAAATTCTGTTAGAGGGATTGTTAAAAATTTAATTATTCAGGAGCTGCCAAATATTGCTTCTCAAGAAAAAAAGCAAATGTTTGAACTCTATCAATCCTCGATAATACAGCAATCGTCATCACCATTCAGTATTTCTTCATTTTCCGCTGGATTTCCAGCATCCTTCAGCGAATCTGCTCCGTTGTCTTCAATATCTCCGTTAGCAGTTCCTCCCGAAACTACTCTTTCGTCACTTTCAATTATATAACAATCGCTGTCGCCGTGACTTCTATCACTTCGCTCACTCATTTGTTCTTCCAGAATGCCGCAGCTATCTTCAGACTCGCTATTTTTAGTTTCCATATCGTTATTGTCCTGAAGAATAAACATTTATTCCACGGAATAGCTTGAATCGCTACATGTCTTGAATGAGACCCTGACAAATATGAAAATGGAACTGGCAATGAATTGTGTCCGTATAAACAGTATTAAAAGACCAAAATTTTCAAAATTAAAAGTGTCAATCAATTTCGAATGTATAAAATCCATACACTGTCTTGCACACCATCCTCACAATCCTCTCCTTCTTCCAACTCTTCAGTAGTGGGTGACATTTCAGTATCATCTACATCAGTGCTGTTTTTCGGTTCCGGACAGTCTAATTCACCTCGACCACATGCCTCATGCAATTCCTGTGAAACACAAGCTTCATTTCCAATACTTTGCCCACAATTAGTAAAAGTATGTAGAAAAAAAATACTGCATAACAATTAGAGGATACTTATTCGGCTTCTATTTTTCTATTTTACAATACCTATTGTTGCAAATAAAGTTGAAAATTCAGCACCGAAAATATCGAAAAGTAGGAAAAGATAGCATAAACAATGGGATTTTAAGCTCAGTGACTGAGAAGGTTTGTGCAATCCACATCACATAGGCAATACAAGCATTCACCACTGCTTTTCCATTAAATTAATTTTCTGCTTAAAAGATTACGATATTAGCAGCATCCCAAGTTGGTACACTCAATGAATGGTCTTTTTTGTTCTCTGTAGCGCCTACATCACCTGATGTGGACGGTAAACATCCGTGCACATGTGATTGATCTAAAAAACATGGCAGCAATATTGGATTTTCAACAAGTGTAAACGAGATTTGGATAGAGAATCGTACAAATGTAATCTTAATTCAGTGTACATGTTATGCAGTACAAATGAATTGATACACTGAGATGAAATGGAAAATGATCCGTGAAATTGCAATGAAATACTAGTTGAACCTGTTAAAGTCCAGTCATCAAGACCCACTCGATGACTGTCTTCTATGAATTTCTTCACTAATTTATTCACTTCGCACGCAATGTTTTGAATCAGCTGATCTAGAAATGAAAGACTAAAAACAACAAATACTGATTCCATAATCACAAGTCCACAAATTTTAAACTGTTTCCAACTAAGATAATTTTGAAAGCTGACCGAATTCCAGAGGATCATCTCGAGAAAGCTCGAGTTTATTCGTTTCCTTTAATTTTTCCACCATAATCCTCACATCGTTTACAGTAACATGCCTGAACATTTGAAATGAGCTGAGATGAAACAAATAATACTTCACACTTTTCAAAAAAATAACTGCAAGCAAAACAATAATCGGATGTGAACTCACTGGTATGGTACTCGCACTTTAGAACCCAGGATTTCAGATTCAGTTCCTTGATTTACAAATTCTGTCAAAAGGACGTTCAAATCTTCAATACCGGTCGAAGTTATTATCAACTTTGGTTTTACATCCGGAAGTCTGCAAACAATCTTTCTCGCGAAAGCATAAATGTAATGCAGCACAAAAATAAAAGCAGCGGAAATTCATGACGAATTCGAAACAGTAATCGTTCCATATCTTAAGATGAAAACGAAAGCTTTTTGTTAGTATAAATGAAATATCATTTAACATAAGTGCGTGCAACTTCATTTAACGATGTTATTTGAATCTGGTACATTTTACAATAACTTCAATATGGCTGAGTGGATTTTCGTAAAAATACAGCAGACAAGCGATGCAAACTTACACGATCTCACCTTCGTCGCTAACGAAAATCCCTTTTCGAATTAAATACTTGTGTATTCGTAAATGTTTCTGCATAAGTTTAGCAAGACGTCTGTTGCAAGCATCTTCAAACTGTTCATCATAATCTTCACCAAAAGATACTTCTCGATTCTCCAGCTTTATTATTGCCGCTCTCAACTGCTGTAATCATAAGTCATCCGTTTCAATCAAAAATTAGGAAACAGATATTAAAAGAAAACATAGAAAGAAACACTGAAAACCACCATCAAAAACTCTATTTGCTCGTTGGGCTAATCTTTTGTTACTCACTTCAAAGTTTCAGAAATGCAGTCTTTTCTGATTGTAAACAACTGCTCTAAGTGCCCCATATTCAAAAATAAGGAAAAGCAGGAAGGCTTATTCTATCTTATTCCATCATTCATGGTAAAAATTTACCTTATACAGCTTAACCAGCACATCAGTTTTGGAAATTTCTTTATTTAACATTTTTTTATTCATCTTCTTAATAGATGGATGGCTTGAATTCATTGAATTAACCGCCTTTTCCATTTCTCGCTTCAAAATCTATAACATTCAAGTAGGCTCCTGCCAACTGATTGAATTTTCAGCTTTTCTGAAAACACCAACAAGTTTAAATGTATTTTTTCCTTTAAAATAGAATAACATCATCAACAGTGATTCGAGTGTTGTAAAATAATTGCAGAAAAGTATGCAAAAACTTAATTCACCATGCGTGTAAGTAAATTTTAGGAATCAATTATCAGTCCAAAATCAATGGCAAACATTTCTATCAATTAAACCACACTACTTGCGGAAATTATTTTTAAAGTAATCGCATAAGTCACATTAATTGCAACGATCTTCCAAACAATCGCATAAAGTATAACAATAAAACATAAATGAGAAGTCATTCCTTTCATGAATAGTTGCGACGATAATCATCGATCCAATTCATAAAACAATTAAATTCACTTTAATTTCAATTTAGAAAAAAATATCAAATGCAATTTTTAAGCTCCCAGCCCGCCAGCACAACCCCATTCTCCGCCACAACCCGTTCACCAGCATCTCCACTCCCATTACTTGCCCGTTGCATGCAATGAATCCTGAAATGCTGTGAGACAGTTGAACTGATAGATTCATGTCGATAGGCATTGTTCCGGAAATCCTGATCAGGTTATATATATAATGCTCTAATTAGCATTTCAAGTATAAACTTTACCCATGATCACTAATATACGGTTTCTACAGCATCATCTGTCCACGTGAAACCCACACGTAAATATTTTGGACATATGCTCGACATCACAGTATTTTTGCTGATTTAATTTAATTTATTTAATCTAATTCTTCTTCCTTCTCTCAATTTCAGCACTTTTTCCACTGACAACTCATGCTTCTCATTTTCAAACACTGAATTGGGAAAGCAACTTCAACTTTTCATCACAATTGCGGATGAAAGTATTTTCATTCATAATCTTACATCGAATTTTAATCGCTTTCACTTTTTAACAACATTTACTATAGAAAATTCAAAATTAAAAGATTTTTGGGAGATTTCAAGCTTTTAAATTTTTTACAATCTTTTAATTTTTTATATTAATAGATTTATTCGTTTTATCGATCGGTTTAAATCCCAGCCAAATATTACAATCTATGAATTGCAGCATATTTCTGATATCTTCCAGAGGTACAGTAACATGGAAAAGTACTATCATTTATTATCCTACCTGCTAATGTAATTATCAGATTTAGTCATTTGTCGGTGTTTTTTTTTTTTTGTACATAAGTCACCTGTAGGTTGTTTTTTGGAGGGTCGAAGGTGAAAACGACCGTTCATATGTGTTCTTTGCTGAACATTTCAGAATCTTCAATTTTTTTTGCCTTCATCAATCTCGAGAAAATATATTCTTACATATTAAATTTTAAACTTTAATTAGAAATTCAAACTTTGAAATTTTAAATCTGAAAATTTCTGCCAAATTTCCATCGCAGTATCAAATCATTCAATCAAATTTCATTCCATTCTTGGCAACTTTTTTAAAAAAAAAAATTTGACAAAAATAACAGCTCAATTGAATAAAATAAAAGAATAAGCGGAAAAAAGTTTCATTTTTTCTTCTTTTCTTTTTCAAAAAATTTTAATTAATAATTAATTTTGGCGATGACAGTTGGGATTCCATCAAAATTTACAGATTTGAAAAGATTGTTCCTTTGGGTACCATTACCTTGAAAAAAATAATAAACTTTTTCCGCCTATTCTTCTATTTTATTGGTTTGTTATCTTATGTCCATGTGATTATCCATTCCGCTGCAATAGTTTGTCATTTGTGGTTAATTAATTTTTATTAATTTCAGTCAGCAGGACTATCTTGGTTAGTCTTTTACAGATATTTATGTTCCTATTTAAGTTCATTTTCAAGTTCTTTCCCATTTACTGTTTTTGATTGAAAATCTCTACATTTTTATAGATTCTCAAAGGATTTTTTTGTTTCATTTTCGAAGTGTGATTAATTCATTTGGAAGAGAATTTTTTGATTCCATTGATAACGATGGCTATGGAAGCTCGATTGATAACGATGGCTATGGGAACTCCATTGATAACGATGACTATGGGAACTCCATTGATAACGATGGCTATGGGAACTCCATTGATAACGATGGCTATGGGAACTGGATTGATAACGGTGGCTATGGGAACTGGATTAATAACGATGGCTGTGGGAAACTCGACTATCAATACGCATGGATTTTTTTGTTTTCGATTTTATTTAATTGACTTCACGGAATGATTGAAATTCTGGATATTATATTGTTTTCAGGATGCAATGTGCTAGGAACATACAGTAATTATTTTAATCTTCTACCTGTTACCTGTACTTTGATGAAGAAATATAGCTTGCGAACTTACCTATCACCATCATTCCTAAATATCAGATTAGATTGTTACTTACCTGATATCATTGATCCCAAATATCAATTAACTTACCTTATATGGCTTATCCTAAATATCAAATTCGATTGCTAAATTACCTGATATTACTAATCCTTACCTGATATCGATCCTTAGCTGATGATTGATTTACCTGATATTATTAATTTACCCAAATCTTCTTAGCGTTTGCCGCACGTAGTCGTAGCGTCCACTATTATAGAGCGTCGTCTGCACGTCACAGTTTTGTGCTTCGTCCATAAGCCGCTCCATAAGCCCTTGCTCATTATAATTCGCATATACCAGGTCTTGTCCATGCACGTCATCGTTGGAGTACGCCCTAGCATCCATGCGACTGCGACTAGATTTATCCCACCCACCCGTCACTAAGGTCTGTCGTCGGGAAGCGACCGCTTACGATGGCTACAAATATCAAAGCTTACAAATATGATTAATTCTAATCTGATCAATCGATACAAATATAATTAATTCCAAATACACAACTTAATTTCTGAATACGAAAAGCCCATTCTACCCGTAATCTAATTCAACAAATATTCTTTTGGTTCAAATCAAAAGCTTTGTTTACATACAATTTAACACTTTCAGCGGGGAAAGGATTGGTTAATCCGGTCCATTTATATTATAAATTCAGGTTTCCAATGTAATGCAATCCACTCCTCGTTGTGTTTATTTAAATCTTTGAAATTTTGAGAGATTCTGAAATTATTATTTTCATAGTAATTACATTCCTTTGAGTTATTTGACAAAAATCGAAATTTTTGTCAAATAAAATTTTAAATGGTGAATTTTTAACTGTTTAATTAATAATTTGCATATTAGATTTGTATTTAAAATTTATTTTGAAAATTTTTTTTCTAAATTAACACCTTTTAAGTTATTGTTTCGTCTCAACTCGAATGATCCTTAATATCTTGGCATTTTGGGAATGACCTTTAAGCTTGGAGTGACAAAGGTCACTGTTAGTAGTGTAACTTTGATTAAAACATCGAAGAGTTTACTGCTTGATGTAAACAATAAACAATTCTGGAATGTTAAATTCTCGTAAGAAGTTTCACAAGTTCATAATTAAGAATTAATTAATTAAGGAGTATGACAGGAAATGTAGTAACAATATCAATAATTTTAATTACTTTTTCTATTTCTTTCAGTCAAATATTAATTAAATTAACAAGTTCGAATTAAAACTAAACTAAACGCTGAAATGATAATTGAAACACTTCTTTGCAACAAATACAATAGAAATATAAATTTATTTCTTTCTTCAATGAAAAACTTGAAATTAACTTAATTCTAGTAATTAAACTAATTGAAATTTACGTTTTTTTTTGAAAAATTTAAACACAAACAAATTCGAATTATACAAAGTGATTGAACTAAATTAAATAATTGATTTAATGGTTACAATTATCGGTAAAAGTTGTAATTAAAAGACAACAATTACTATATCCATCAGTTTTTTCTGATTGCAATTGATGGAACTAATTCAGAAATAGACGAGTTAAATCATTTCCCCAATGTACAGCAATTTTCATTGCTACAGAAATCGATGAAATATTTAACCACCTGGCTGTACTCTTCGATCGCCCTCGATCAACACTGATCGATCAGACCTCTCTCTCTCTCTGTCTCTCG
Source organism: Madathamugadia hiepei (assembly GCA_013365335.1). Classification (NCBI taxonomy): domain Eukaryota; kingdom Metazoa; phylum Nematoda; class Chromadorea; order Rhabditida; family Onchocercidae; genus Madathamugadia; species Madathamugadia hiepei. The sequence continues at coordinate 54,036 of JABVXS010000096.1, forward strand.
TAGTATGTTGAGTTCCCTCATCCATTTTCATTTCCAATCCTTCCTCTCTCTCTTCCTCGAAAAACTAGGAGATTGCTGTTACTTTTTTCATTTCCACTCCCTTCCAGTTCCTTCCTCGTTAAAATTTCAAAACATATTTTTCAAATATTTCTCATTTTATTTCATTCATTCTATTTATTAAATCTTAATTGACTTTTTAAATTCATTTTTTCTTTTGAAAATAGTTTATTTCGTGTACAAAGCTAAAAATACTGTAGCATACCGGAAATACTTGTGAAGATGAACGGTCTCCTCGTACAAATCCCCCCTCGTTATCGTGATTAGTCTTGAAAATTAGCGGTATTTTCTGAATTTTAACGGTTTTTCCTAGTATTATATTTGGTAAAACTTCCGGTACTCTGTTTATAATTGACAGTCCGGAAATGTTATGAATTTCACGTAGAATATAAAGCCACAAATACTATACATCCGGAATGTTATGAATTTCACGTAGAATATAAAGCCACAAATACTATACATCCGGAATGTTATGAATTTCACGTAGATTATAAAGTCACAAATGCTATACATCCGAAAGTATTTCTGGAAATGATCGAAATGTTTTGAATTTTAATACCCTCTTCGTCTCTCCGACATTGTCAACAGAAATTCCTTCAACCACTCCGTTTTTCACTTCAATTTTTTCTTCAAACCACATAAAAGGGGCGTTGAAGTATTCTGGACCATAACTATGTGCATGTCTGTGTGTGTCTGTCTGTGCCTGTGTATGTCAATGTGTTTACTATTCCAAAACATCAAACGATCATCAAATTTAAATTTCATAAAATCATTGACCATAAATTAGGAACCATAAAGATGTGAATACACATATTCCATGTTTCATTTATCTTAAAATGAAATTGCGGTAATCATCACGACTCACCACTCCCCCTCTCTCCTCTCTCTCTCCATCTCTGATAGTCTTTTTTCGTTTTAATTTGGTATGAAATACTGAAATTTTTTTAGAATTTCAATTTAAGATTGAAAAGACAAGTGCCTTCTGCTTACTTTCTTATAAAAAAGATGAAAGGATGGAAGGTAAAAAGTGAAAAGTTTCGTATTCAAAGATAAACATAAAGATGATTTAGTTGTTTTTTTCAGTTTTGAAATTAGGGTGATTCGAAATGGACTTGAGATTTACAGATGGATGAGATACTTCCCATATACATCAGAAACACATTAATCCGTCATCTCAAACTCCGATATTCACTGTGGTTATTTGCCGTATTTCAACCGTTCCCCTTTGGTGTGTGGAATATTCTTCCGCAATGAGTATTCGTCTTTCCTTCCTCTCGAAAATAATTTTGCTTAATGCTTTGAAAGCAACTAATAAGATTACAGTTCCATACACCAAATTATGACCAACGCAAGATCAGTAATTTCCATATTCTTAAACTCACTCAAAATTTGATTTACAACCTTTGACCTTTGACACAAACAACTGAAAATTTCATTTCTTCTTTATCAATAATGGTTTTCTAGTTGCTGACATTTCTGTGTGATATTTTATCAAAGGTCATATAATAATATTTGAAATTTTTCTAAATGGTAATTACGTAAGCACTGATGATATTATTCTTCAATGGAAGGAAATAATTCCGTGAAAATTTCGAGGAAAGTAATCAATAGGTTTCCAGAGAGAAGTGGAGAATATCCACCGCTTATCACATATCAGTTTTATCAACGTATTCAACCTTTGACGTTAAATATCTTTTGACAACACTTAGCAAAATTACTGTAAACGTGTACCGTCAAACAAACGTACACATACTGTATGACAATCAGACGTGTAAGTATGCATCGCTGTGCCACAATCTTTGAAATTGGTTATGTTTTGATAGTATGTTTTGAACTTGCTGTGAATGTAATCTGTCAATTAAACGTTAGTCGTACTGTAAGGATAATGATTTGATGAGGTCAAAGGACATCTGTTACGTAGAAATTGGAAATGACAAAAGTGAAATTCACTTGAAAATATTCCTTCCGAAAAAGAGCAAAGATCTGATATTTCTTATCAGTGTAGTCACAACACGCTTCTTATCAGCAGTCAAATCCATGATTTTCCTCGTTATCCTCACTCTCTACACTACTTCATCATTAATTATCAACCACCGAAAAATTGAAAAATCTTGGCAAACTTCGCGAAAACTTTTTTGTTGAATTTATATTAATGAACTTCTCATTAATATAATGCTAAAGAGACAATCAAAGATTTGTACGAAAACATTTTCTCAATTAATTGGAATGAGAAAATGAAAATAATTCGAATTGAAAATTTAATCCCTTTCTCGTAATCATAATTTCTATGCCGACAAAAATCGGGCTTATAAGCAGTCTCATCGTCTATGGTTGTGAAAGCTGTACAATGAGGAAACAGGACAGAAGCAAAATA
>JABVXS010000097.1:0-56339 GCA_013365335.1 Madathamugadia hiepei
GCTACAAGACGAATATAACAAGAGCTAATTATTGAATTTTTCATTATAACCGTTAAAGAATCTAGCAAATGTTCAAATATACATCATGACTCAATTTTATATAGACTCATTAATCATAAAATCGGAAAAACAACTGCCTTGGTATTAGCTAAGCACAATAAGTGTTTAAAGATTAACAATTTAAATCCAGCCGAAAACTTATTTCAAAAAATGAATCCACATTTAAAATTAGATTGAAACATTGGTATGGAATTTTAGATTTTATAACTATACAATTAATCGATCGGCAAATGTGAGCTTTCCTATTTCAAGAGTTGCTACATCTCCTTCAATCATTCGAACGATAATTTCATTTAAACTAAACAAATATTTCGACAACATTTTCTCCTGAAAAAATTTAAGAATTTTCCATTTTTTAAATAATTCGCTTACAATCATGTTCAAGAAGTTTGTTCACAAAAAATTTCTTAAAAAACACCTTAAAGTATGAAATTTCATTGAAATCAAGTACTGGAATTTCTTTATTTTATACACAAAAATTAAATTTCAAAAATTATCCAAATTTTAATGGAAAATTTATATGATCGCGTAGGTCTGAAATTGTTCACTTAAAGTTTATTAGGTATGCACACTATTTCTCTTAAAAATAGCAGTGAACCTGAACTGATGCAGCCAAAGCTTTTTTCTGATTATTTGACAACCCCCTCCTGTAAATCCGAGCAGCTTCTAGCGGACTTTCAGGTACATCAACAAGAAAGAAAGCCTGAAATGACTGTCATCATGAAATGTTAGTTTTTTTCTGCTGTAAAAACAATTTCAAAAGCAAGGAAGCAATCCTTGGAATTCATTTCAGTTCTAACATTTTTATTTTGACAATATGTAAAGTAATGGTATTCACAAATTCTGTGCCAGTTGAAAAAAAAAAAACTGATAATGTCACGAAGATTTCATTGCAATAGAAAAATCTTGCTATTTTGCAATCATTTACCAATAGTTGGATCGGGAACAGAAATTGATATTTTTTGCTTCGAGCTTCCTGAAAATTATTCACCTTGAGAAGAGATTTCATTTTAAATTGATCCGCATTAATTATTTGTTCAACGAGAAAGTATATGATCAATCGTAAAATTAATGCAGATTTTGTCATGTTGCATAGTCACTTTTTAAAATAAGGATGATTTACTAAGAAATTCTTCATGAAAATCTTGAATTTTTTCTTCACTTAATATTTAAAAGTCATACCTCGTCAGGTGTTCCACTGAAAAAAAAGTAGCACTGGAGAGATAAATTAGAGTCAGTTATTCCGCCTGAAACACATATTTAAATTTATGCATATACATTAAGATATGTATCGAACGACGAATTCGGAATACTTTGATTTACTATAAAAAAGACCAAAAATTAACAAAGGAAAACAAGCAGGAGAATGACGTACGTTTGAAGCAAGCGGGACACAAAGGAAACATGTCGAAATTTCTGGCTGATGTTGAGCACCAAAGATTGCATTTATTGCAGATTAATGCAAAAACTACCTTCGTATTTGCATTGTACGAAAAACTAACTTGCCAACTGCAATACCCATCAGTATCAGCACTGCTAATAATTAAAAAAAGAAAAAGTAAAGAAGCTCATTTATGTATAGATCACTTGAATTATACAATTAGCGTCTCTGTGAAATAAAACATTAATCATATTGCAGTGAAACAGAAGAAAAACCAACGAAAGACAGGAAGTGCATCAATTCAATATTCCGGAAATAAAACATCAAAAGTATAAGATAAAAGGTAGCAGATGATTCACCCGAAGTGTCTAACAAAGTCGTCATAACTATAAAAAGAACCTAGTGATATAAAAAAATTTCAAAGTATACTATTTGAATTCTTTAAATTCTTCCGCTTATTCTGTACTGGTTACGATAAAATACAAAAAAGAAACATTTAAAAAACCTTCAAAGTAATTTCAAAGAAAAGGACAAACTAACTTGGAAATTTTCAGAACAGTTCCAGGCAGCAAACTGCATAACAGACTCCAAGCACCATCACTTCGAGAGTTTTCATCTTTGCTTATCTCGGAAACTTTTCCATGCCGAGATTTGTCACCCAATAGCTCATTATCTTCGAATGTTGCATAAACAGGCTAAAATGAATAAAAGTAGGGAAAAAGATGTAACAGTTCAAATAATCTGCAACAGAGTCCACCATACGAAAGCAAGAATACTATAGTAAAAATAAAAAATAAACTTGAAAATCACAAGCTAAAGAATAATTTTTCTTCTATCATTTAGGTCTGAAAAAAAAATAAATGGAAAATAATGATGAAATGTCAATACTATTAGCAAATAAATAAATAAATTACGTCAGTTAAGTTTAAATTTATTGCATCGCCGTATGCTCCTTCCATGTACGTCAGTAAGAAATCCAAAAGAATTTGATTCTGTTCTTGACGTGACAACTTCGCCAGATTTTGAAAAAGATCTACAAAAACCCAATTAATAATTCAATTTCGCTATCCCAAATTCGGCGATATTTCTTCAGCGCAATAAATAAGGTCACAACACACAATTCCCACTATTTCGAACTACCGAGATAGCTGGTTCAATGAATAAATTACAAAAAATATAATAATCAAAAAACTCATCAGTGTCTTAAAAGTTGTTTCACTAATCGCCAGAGAATTAAGTGCAGCACAACTAAAACACTCATCAATTTCCTGTCTCTCGACAACTCACAGTTTAAAATTCAGTTATACAGAGAAATAAAAAACCAAGTTTCAAAAGAGAAAAGATGGATGATTTATTTAATAGGAATAGATCAGAATAATCCTGATCGAGTTAAATCAAAATTACATAGCAAAATTGAACAAATTCGTGACCAATAAAAATTTGCTGTGCTACTGTATCGTCAGCTTAAACAGTTAAAGACACAATAACTTTTTCACTACGATTTACTATAAAGGTCTGCAAACAGAAGTAAGAAAAACTTAGAACCACTCAGAAAAGAAATAACGAACCTTTATCATAGGCAAGAAGATGTTCAAGGGTATGTCGAACAATGAACTGGACTGCCATTCCTGCTAAATTAAACGAATGCTGAAGATTCGTATTTGGACGATGTTTTTTCTTCCAGATATAATTATAAATCCAAGCTAATTGTGTAGCATGAATTTGTCGCATCCGTTTTTTAGCCCAATATGAATGCAATTCCTCCTGTTTCTTCTTCGATCCATCCCTTTCGTAAAATGATCGTGTCGGAATGATCCGCTAAAAATTTGCCTTGAAATGATTAATCGCTTTTGTAACTGTAACACAAGAAAATCCATCAGTTTACTCAAATAAATTTAATGTTTGATTTCAGTCTACTCTATAAATAAATGATATAAAGCTCATTTCATCCCCTATTTCTTTGAATACAATACTTATCGACTTGATTTTGAACGTCATACGAGATAAGAAATTCGTCACTCAAGTTTCCAATGATCGTAAATTATATTTAATCTTTGATAAATCTATGACAACGACAGATGATGAAAAGTGAACACTTTTATAAGCAACAATAAGTCCAATATCACTGACAGTATATGTTTTTTCAAATTGTATGGTAAAAAAAATTAGTTGGAAAATGTACCTAAAATATTTAGGGTGAAAATAAATCTAACAAAAAAGAGCTACCTCTGTGTCCGCCGGGACCGGATGGCACTGTACATCAACATTTTTTCTATTATCCTCAACATCGTCTGATGGAAGTAAACCCTTAGCTTTGCATTCATCAATGTTACTAAAATTCGAAATATAGAAAATTTTGGTGTTCTGTTAAAGAATTTTTGTGAAATTCTCACCACATCCATTGATTTAATATCTTAAATTTTCTGAATATCACAAAAATGACCAGATCGATTACTGCTGAAGCAATTATAATTCTTTATAGTTTATTAGAAATACTAACTGAGTTTTCAGCATACATTATTTACAACACAACCACTAATTCAAATCTGAAAATAGATGGTTAACGAACCGCAAAAGATTAAGTCTCAATTCGTTGGTACCATCGAGAATGATGACTGACCTATTGTAATGCCGACCATTACCATGCATTGTAAGAGCAATACCATTCTTCGAGTGATATAAATGAGCGTTTATGAGCAACAGAATATCATCGCACTGTGAAAATTTGAATTTCAATTATTCCTTGTCTAGCAATAAAATAATATAGAAATAGTAGTTAATTAATAGAAGATTTATATAAAAATTATCACCATAACAATCCTGTATGTATTGCTTGAATAAATACCACATATAGCTTTTTAATTCAAGTTACCCAACTGTAATGGGAAAAAAAAACAACGGATTAAATAGAATGGATCTACCTATCCTATTTCGCTTATTCGTTTAAATCTAAATAGTAATTTACTACCTTTACATTATTTCGAACAAAAAAAGCGTGTTCTTCGTATAACACTATATCACACCAATAGTTTGCTGTTTCCATTTCCATTTTTTCATCCCGATATATTACTTCGTGAATGAAATTATCGTTAAGCACGAATACTTTCCTCAAATCGTTCTGATTCATTACATCTCATCTACATAACTACAATGTATAATTTATGGTGGACAAATTCTTTGTTAAATAACACTTTTAACTGGATGTTCGATAGCAAAAATAATCACTGCTCACTACGTTTAAAGCATTAATTCTTTTGCCATATATTTTAAATTTTGGCAATTTTCATAAAATTCAATAAAATACTTTGGTGGTGAAGTGGTATCCCAACAACGCAATATCACATTGTTTCGATCATCAGTGAATAAGGATATTACCTAAAAATATGGTTGATTGCTCTAAAGCAATAATATCTGTACAATAAAAATGCATGTTCTCGATTACTTCACAAAATTCGGCAGAAAAATATGGAAAAGAATGAATATTTTATCGTGCGATTAATCGTTTTTTTTTCAAGGAAATTAAAAAAATCAATTCAAACAGGTGCAAATGTGCTTCTAAGCACTGAAACTTGGTAGAAATTACTTGTACGACAATATCACTGTAACCACCGAGAATAAGCTCATTCAAGCGATGAACATTCGCTTTTCTCATCAATTTTTTTCTTTTTTCTTCGTCAACATACACCGCAGGTTGGTTTGTCGATGAGACCGATGTTGCAGCAACAGGCTGAACATTTGAAATTCTGGTGCTATCTAAAGCAATAGGTAGGCTTTCCAATGCCATCGGTTGATCATTCGTCGATGACATACGCAATAAATTTATCTGAAACAAAACTACAACCATCTTACTATTCATCATTTGCTGCTAATTTTTAATGACAAGTGATAGATTAGACTGATGGATTTTAAATGCAAATGCACATATTGATTTCTTTTCGTTCACAGAACAAATGGAGACAGTAATAAATCGCACTGCCAAAAAAATCAGTCAAGATCGACGTGTCTCGGAATGATGAAATAAATTCACAATTAAATTCACTGAATCCCTAATAAACTAACAGTCGTTATTTTCGCTAAATATCACGAAGACAACAAAAACAACTTGTCCTTTGACGGCATTTGTGATATTTTCAGAGATTTCTTTTTCCGCACAAAAAATAAAACCTCCCTCTGTCAGTAAACTTTATAATAACTGCTTCTGTCGACCTAATATAAAAAATTTTCATGACACATGCAAATTATAAAATTATCTAACCAACCTGCTCTTCATAATTCGATACCAAAGTAAACGTTGCCGAAGACTGATACAAAGGGGTAAAACTGTCGCCAAGTAAACCACTAAAAAGAAGAACAGCAAAACCGGCTACTTTAAGCTCCCCATAGATGAAAAACTTTCCACTCGCCATTTTTTTGATCTGAATGAAAAGTGCATAAATAACAAGCACCGATAAATGAGCTAGTGATAGAAAGCTCTAATAGCAGTTAGCTTGTATCAAAATCATTGATTTGATGCAATACATTTGTCCAACAATAACAAAATTATACAGGAAAAGTGATTTCAAGGTGAACGATAACTACTGAGGTCATCATAACACTTAATTCAAAAAATTTCAATAGAAATGAAAATGTGGAATAAAGAAGTCATGCAAAGCTATAAAACCTGCAAAAAAGAATATTCTGAAAAAAAAACTTTTGCACGATGCATTCGAATGATTTGACCGCTTTGTATTTGACTTGAGAAACTTTCCGATACATTGCTATAAATTATACATGTTGTTGCAGTATCCGAACTGTTGTCAAGTAATTCCAATTGTGTAATAATCGAAGCTAAAGGAATAAAAATTTTTCAGGCTAATTTCCAATAATAAAATAACAAAATTGTAGTTATAACAACTATTTTTGAATAAAACACAATTTGTATATTTTTTAAACATATTTCAGACAAACACTCTTACCCTCTTCTGATACATCATTGGTCGATGGTGAACGTATCTTCAAATTGGATATATATGCATATATATTAAACTGTAAAAAAAGTTATACATATGAAGAATAATGCCCTGTAATAAAATCACAATTTTAATCAATAATCAGTTCCGCGTTTCTTCTCCTACAAATTTATCCTATTGTCCAAGGAATATAAAAGATCCTGAAATGATGAATCAGCTGATCAAGAAACAGATTCTACTTGTTTAATGCAACAGGAATTCGGCTTATAAAAATATTTCACAAAAATTGAGGAACTCTCGCATCCTTCTTTGGTCAGTAATAATAAGCATTTTGCTATCATAACTTTTCCTTGTCAGTAATTTAAATATTTTTCATTAAATACAGTGGAAAATACATTTCACCTTACCTTAAAATTCTCATCAACTGTGTGTGACGATTCATCTAATTCTGAAAGCGTAATATATTTATATTGCTTCATTTCGAGATCTGAAAAGAGATTAGCAAAACACTATGTTCTTCAAGAAAAACTGTGCCAAAAATAACAATTCACCATATGATATCTATCTGTTCTTGCGTAAAATTAACACAGAAACATTCCGTAGAAAACCCCCACATTACTTTATAATTTTAATTGCTAAAATTTAACTCGAAACTTTTTCCGCTTCAAACACTTTTTCCCGCGCTTTTCAATCACTTGTCAAATTGCTAGCAAAGCTCAGCTTCTACTTGATGAAACTTGACACATACTTATTAAAAGCTCTGATACTCAAGTAAGATCCAAAGAAACTTATTACGTTATCCAAAGTTATCAACCTTTCTTTTTCAGAAAAAACAAAGCCTGAACAGAATGAATGAATTCATTTATCAAAACTAATTTTTTCAAATCCAACGAATTTCTTCATTTTATTGCTAATATCCTCAAAAAGTACTGTTCTTTGATAACATGACTGTCTGGAAACAATATGCCTTCAGATGACAATGAAATGTAGAGTTTTTTAATAAAAAAAATGAAATTATATTAGTGATGATAAGTTGAAGATGAGAAGAAGGCATCCTCCTCTTAGTAAAATGAAGGAATGAAGAGGTCCAGGCTGGCAAAAGCATCTAGAGTTAAAGGAAATCCCTCATAATCATTTCAGGACTGCCATGGGTGGGTCAGCTTGACCTCCATGTGACCCTGGAGCAACTTCTGATGAAACTCTCTTCAAGCAGTTATGGTTATTAGCTATTATCTTAATTAGAGCAACATAATTCTTTTACCTTCCCTTCACATTCAACTGCTGCAAAAGAACAGGAAAAATTCTCGAACTTATTCGGTGAGCCTCTCTCAAACTCAAATTTGGGTAATTAAACCTTAATCAACAGAATAAAGAACAACAAATGCGATGCAAAATGGAAGAAATTGAGGAGATAAAATAACTTGACAAGTGCCATGGATTCATAAAACGCTACAACTAAATCTTCCAGTAGAACCCTCGAACGTTGCATAAGCTAATGTTTTGGGAATGTCAACGGTAAGGCTTATATAGTGGAAAACTTCAAAATGATAACGTGAAAATATGATTACGAAGATAGCATTAATTCTACGTGATCCTGAAATAACTTGACAAGTGCCATGGATTCATAAAACGCTACAACTAAATCTTCCAGTAGAACCCTCGAACTTTGCATAAGCTAATGTTTTGGGAATGTCAACGGTAAGGCTTATATAGTAAGAGGTTGAACAGAAGTAATCTAACGAATGAGAACAAAGAAAGTACGCGAGAAAAAAGACAGGGTTACAGGAATAATACGGTACAGTATGAATATTGACTTAACGGGGATAACAGTGATCCTGATTCACAGCTGGTTCTTCGCATTTCACGACATTCCTTGCTAGGCTCAACGAAGTAAAAAAATTGTCCACTTAAAATATTCTCTTCTTATGGGTACGATAAGCAAATAAGCCTTTATCAAAATTGAGCTTTCTATAGGAAATCTTTTCAGATTCATAAATTTCACTCAAAACACTCTGAAACTATGAACGAATCATTCATACCTCATTAAACAGAAATATTTCATAAGAAATCTATGATGACACTGATAATAAAACAGATTCCTCGAAGGCTTTACAACCTTTTTCATTTTCAACTAAAACTTCTTTTTGCACTTTTAATTCCTGGAATCAGACGCATATGAGACCTTGCAATATAACAAGAATATAGAATACACTTGCATAAGTGAAAAATGTTCAGACTCGTAAACATTGCCACATGTTACTATCACAGATAATTTTTTGTACAACAAAGAAGATATATTATCAATACCACCACAGTTATAAATTATAGTCTCACAATATTCTGCTTTATTCACCCTGTTGCAGCTGTTTAATTAATTGCAAATCTTCTGGAGAAGGCTTGTAAATCCTTCCAATGATTATACGATCTTTGAATGCCTAAAAATTTCTAATTAAGCAAAATCAAGAACCTGAATTTTCCGAAATCTAGAATCTAATTACGGTTAGAGTTTCACATGAAAACATTATTCTAACATTTAGTATATTCAATTTACTTAATGAATGACTACTTCAATTAGATTATTTACAACAAATAATTAAAAAAAAGTTTTTCGACAAATTCATATTGAACCCAATTTCATCTGCCAAGAGTTGACACACAGAAACCCGTTAAATATTTATGATAGCACCATCAACATGATCCAAATAATCCTGTTCTCACAACAAATGATCAAAAATAATTTTCAAGACAGCAAAAAATTAGCATTCAAAATAACCTTTGCAAACAGGAGGTAATTCGCAAATATGAGCAGTACAAGCGTTACTATATGTTGCCAATCTGTTGTTAGGATCAACATCCAAAATTGGATAGCAATTAGTAGAACTTGAAAAATTGCCATTGTGCTAATCAGAGTAACCGGATCACAACCAATTCGCTATAAAAAACAGTGACCAACTTCATGCTTCGGCATTTCACACAACAACTGATAATATCCGAAGACAAAAGCTCGGAATTTTTCATGATAAACTGAAGTTCGACATTTCCGACCCTCATTTGTTAGTGAATTAAACTAATTGATTATCATTCATTGATACACAGATAAGAGGCAAATCAAGGTTCTACTCATATGAAAACACAAAAATTAACCCTTCTCAACTTCTGCTTTATTTTATAAATAATGTGAGCTCACATAAAAACGAGAATGGTCCAAATCACCAGGTTCGGCAGCGACACCAAGTGTATTAATATTAGAAACAGCTTTGTAAAATTGTCCTTGCCAACGAACAATAGAACCCCGAGGATAAAGGTCATCCTGGTCGGACCAGCTGCAAACAACATCATGGAGACTATATACAGGAATATAAAATTTTTTTCTAAAAATATTCAATCTTATCTTTACTTTCTGAATAAAAAAAAAAATGAAATTGTATGTCCTGAAAAGTAATGATTACATGAAAAAGTGAGAATCAAAAGATTAGCAAGCAGATTCATTAATAAAATTCGACAAAAACAATAGCAATACGGATCTTTTTCAAACGATTTGCTAAAAATTATTTCATCCAGTGTAATATCATATCAGTTACTTTCCGTCAATTTAATCAATTAACTTATAAAGCATATTTACTCTAGATATAGAGAATTTGTTGCAGTAGAATTTGCTGTTAGTGCCGAACTATCATCACCTCCACTGACGACATCACTGCTACTACTGCCACTGATACTGGTAGTATTATAATAGCTACCACTACCACCGATATTGTTACTACCAGCTGTGCTGGCCATTGTCAACCGATCCAATCGCTCCCATTTCCCAAGATGTGCTGCACAACGATGTATCAAATCACAGTATTGTAATGGTAGCAAATATGCTGCATTAAGTGAAAAGGATGTCAGAAATACGACACAAAACAGTTCCATAACCCAAAAAATATCAATGTATATCTGTTGAGGTAGGCCGGATGGTGATCGTTGCTGAAATTGTCTCATCGTAAAACCTTGTTCGATTGCAATATTCCTTTGGAAATATTGAGAAGTGCCAAGAAATGCCAATAAATTCATTAATTTTCTCACAAAAGTTACCATAACATCAAAAATTCTGAAGCTCTCGTTTTCTACCGCACCCACTACCTTTCATACTTCCGCTTTGAAATATGATTCATCACTTGATTACTTCAGAAAAATCAGCATGCATCTTTAATTTAAAACCAAAAAATGAAAACTTACAGGTGTAAATACACAGGGAAGAAAAATAGAAAGATATGCTGTTGTTAAACCAGAGAAGAAGCAATGCTTCATTCGCAGACCAAAATCTTTCATCAAAACTGATACTTCTTTCCGTATTTGTGCTGAATAAATCACAAGCTATTTATTTGAAAACTGAAAAAATAAATAAATAAAACTGCAGCAATTTCAAAGAAAAACATTACATACATGGATTAGTGCTACACACGTGCACAACACTATCAATGTCTATAAGCACTGGTGGTCGCATAACGTCACGATACTTTGCAGCCACTTTCGATATTTCCGATAATGGTTTTCCATTGAGAAAAAACCACAACATTGTGACACCGCAACGTATTTTATACGATATAGTTTTGTGGAATAAGTATATGAAGAATATGATTCTGAATATTAAATCATTTTTTGAAAGATTAAATAGCTAGCAAAAGAGTTAAAGTGATATTAAGTAATATTAAACAAAAGAAAGGAAGTTGATATTGCAGTTTTAAAATGATAAACTTACGGGTGTCCAAAGTAAAGCAACGATTTGAAAGGAAAATCAAAATAAACACGAGAAAAACTAAATAGAAATGATGTAGCGACCATAGCAAAAATTGGTGCTTTAATGGCTGCCCACTCAATGATATCCCACAATATACGACTACCATTAGATCGATCTTGTTTGGCACTGGCTGCTAATTCGGTTATCTGCGGGAACAATTTTTTTTTTTTAAATATCAGCTATTTTCACTTCAGAAATATTTAAAACAGCAAAAAAAAATTGAAGATAAAAAAACCAAAAATTACCGTTTTCCAAAAACATTTTGTCACCCGCACGCCAAGTAAAAGCCCAACACACGACAACAAATATGGATTAATTAAATGAAATTTCTGGAACAAATAAAATTCATTACTAAGAAATCAATCTAACAGTATCCGCATTTTTTCTTTTCTATTTTGCATATACAAAATGAAAATTAGGAATGAATTAATCGATTATTAAGAATCAACCAAATGAACAATGGAATATTTGTTGGAAAAATTACCAATGAATAATGCCAATATGATTTTGGCAACCACCACATTGTCTTGTACAAATTGAGATATTGCAAGAAAAGTGCTAGTACGGAATAAAGGAACAGCGTACATTCAAAAAATAATTCACCTTGTCCTTGCAGTATTTCTGGCCAAACTGGATGAATTTGTGAATCGCTTTTATCACAATCTTCATTCCTGAAAGTTAACCTCATTAACGTTTCCAAAGAAATGTACTTATTTGAACTAAATGGAGATAACAACATCAAAAAATTTCAACAGCTTCATGCAAATAATAAAAAAAAGAAGGAAAAGCACAAAAGTTAATCCACTGGAGTGATTTACTTTTGTGAGTAAAAATTCAATTGCAAACAAGAAATAATATGAAAACTTTATACGAAACAAAAATTATCATTTTCAATTTTCCCTCGACGACCTCTACTTATCAACGCAATGTCATGTGTCGATCTCTACTCTCAATTTAATATCATGTGACGATCTTTACTTCTCAACGTAATATACTAAAATTAATCTTAGTGAAAGAATGTTTATGTTTTCTCTTGCTTCACGAAAACTATTACTGTACCATTAACAATAAAACCTAATTTGTTAATAAACCAATTTATAGAAGCAACTTGCTTAACTTCAATAATATTCATACCTTTTCCTTCCATTGACCCGTGCAACATTACTAAGCTTAGTTGATGTATCAGGAGCACAGGGAAGATTACCACCACAATGTCGTGGGCGATTACCATAATGTCGATTACGTAGTGTTGAACGACCAACCATACCTAGCAGTTCGTTAAAAATTTCATTAAATATTTTCGAATAACTTTATTACAAGCAGTAGTATGACACAACGAACATATCAGTTACCACCTTCATATCAGAATCTTAATGGAAAATGATGGAAATTCGTGATTCAAACAGAAAAAATCTCGAATTGGAAAATTACTAGCAACTTGATCAGTTCACGTCACGGACGCCCTTTAATAGCCAACTTGACGGTTAATTCTTAGTGGTAATTGCACAAAGCACCACTTAAATATACATTGAACATGTCTATTATCCCAATACGTTACAATAAACCGAAAATTTTCTGGCACATAACAATCTTTGTCTTCAAGAATTTATTGATAAATTTTTAATTCATCAAAATGAGGAAGGATTTTCATTACCTTTTTTTCTGTGGTAGCAATACAAAGATTAGCTTGTTTTATTCAATATTTTTTCAATGAAATAATCTTTAAAAACTATTATAACAATTTTTTTTTCAAGAAAAAATAATCACAGAAATACAAAAAAAAAGTGGAAAAAATTTAACTGAAAGAATTTCTTCGACAAAAATCACAACGAATTTCCTCGCATGTTTTCCACAGAATTTGTTACAAAAAATAAAACTTCCAATTAATAAAACTTCCAATATATGCACACACAAATACAATGAATTATTATTTACAAATTTAAAAAAAAAACTGCAAAAAATTCAAATCACAATCTCAAAAAAGATTTTTTAAACCTAGAAATTTTAAAATTCTAAAAAAAGTTGAATAAAACAATGAAATAAAAGAAGCAAAAATAACAAACAATTATAAAAAAAAGAGAAATTGAGCGTTCCTAAAAATTTTTCTTATATGTTATTATTTTTCACCAAACAAAAATTGGAAATTTGAAATTTAAAAAATTCAAAAACATTTATCAATCAAATTAAAAGAATGAAAAAACAGTAGTCGTCAATCCTTAATAACCTAACAAAGTACTTCATGAATGATTTCAACCTGAACAGAAAATTGAATGTCATCTGTCACATAAATATCTATAATTAACAATGCAACAATGATATTGCAAGTACAATTAGTAATTATTAGCATTAAGTATAAAAATACAATCATAATACAGAACATAAATAGAAAATGTCGGTGAAATAAGAACACAAAAAAACTCTTATCCACTGAATCAATTTTAGCGTCAAAAATTGCGGAAAAAAAATCAAAAAATGCGGTAAATAAAATTTACTTTTCGAATTTTTTTAAAACTAATTATTATTCATATCAAATTTGCTTCGATTATTTTTCTGTCACAATCCTTTCATCTGAAAGTTACCTGAGAAAAAAGGCTAACAAAGTTAAAATCATTTTTTATCTTGTTAGTTTTAAAAATCACTCAACCGATTCATCCACTTCATCTACCATTTTAAAAATTTTCAAGAATCATAAATTCAATAAATTCTTTTAAAAGGCGAATTTCGCAATAATTCAATAATCAATTTTTCTAAGTAATACTGATATTAAGTTTCCTCTTAATTATCATAAATCATAAGCAAATAAAATAAGATTTTGGCTATTAACAATAAAAACAAAGATTTTTCTACAATGCAAAAGAATAACTGACTTTGAAGGTCAGAAGCAATGAAACGTAGGAAAAAATCAATTTTGTAGGATTACCTAACACGACACAGACTGAAAATAATCCAGAGGACAATATTTCTATCTTACAACATTCTAGACGACGCAATGATAAATGAGCAATGCAAAAATTGTACAAAAATTATTTTACAAAATGTTTTACATAATTTCACATTATTCCTGATCTAATATTTGGATTCCTATTTTTTCAGAAAAAAAAAATTGCAAAAACTTTTTAACCAAATTTTTTAAAATAATTTTGTTCAACGAAATATCTCTTTTCCTTCATTGTACTTTACACTACTTAAATTAAAGATGAAAATCATTCCATCCTCATTATTTCTCTTGAAAAAGATACATAAACGAAAACAAAAATATAATTTAGAATCATCCTACATGTCCTCTACATATTGTAAGCAACATAAATAGGATCAAGCATATCTTTTAAGAAAGCATCCCGTAAATGCATGCGCTGCTTTTCACCTCGACTATTTATAGGTATCACGCCAGGATCGACAATTACCACAACACCCACGATCAAATGATGCTCTTCCAGCACAGCAGATGTTATGGCTGGTACTAAATCCAACGCTTCTGCTTCTGAACTGTCTGTTTCAGCAACCACAACCAAAAGATGTGTCCACGTGAATACAGCACTGAAATTTTATCGTTCATTGCAATCTGTTTAAAAAGTTTTTGGAGGTTTCATAATTAAAATTACTCCTCTTAACGTTAAATAAAGATTAACAGAAGGAAGGATCAATCCATTGTGTGCAAAATAATGAACAATGACAATAACGAAGAGCAACAGTTGAACTCATAAGACTGATTTAACTGAACTCATAAAATTTTTAAGTTGTGTCCTTGCTGAGTTAAAACTCTTGTGTTAAAAGGATTTAAAATGTAATTAATAGACTTTACCCTCTTCCAGCTCTTTCCCTTCTCTTTCTGTATTCATACAAGATGTTACGAGAAAAGAAATTATGTGCTTTAAAGTCCTAAGCTAGAACTTTGAAATTCAGACTCCAAAATAATGGAAATAACCACGCAAAGTTATGTTTCAAATCTCAAATAAGCACTATTAGAGAAATTTGATGAAATTCTCAAATTATTAAACAACAATACCAACCATTCCGAAATTTTCCGATGGGCTCGTATCACAGTTGCTTCGATATCTACCGGATGGTATCGCATTCCACGTAGCATCAACGCTTCATCCAATGCACCAACGACAAATATTGCATCGTGCAATTCTGCAACCACACGATGTTCTCTGTCATGTCCACTACTTCACTTTTAGTGAGATTAAGCTGATTGAGAAAAAAAATCCCGAACAAGCAACATTGCATGAGTCTAATTAAGTAAATGATCTGTTTTAGGATTTCTAAATAAAAGTCATTGTTTGGAGATTTTCGAGTCTTTGACATTATTAATTGAAAATATACAACCAATAATTTATTTCCGTTTTATTACATTACCATAATAACTTTTGTATTTTCTCGCGAGAACGGTGGCGTTAAACAAACCAGTGCGATTCAAAACTTCCACACAATATTTCAAATGGTATTTTAAAAAAATTGAGAAAAAATTAACCTCCATCAGCTGTTATAGACTTCGTCCGCCGAAGGAAACCCAAATAACCCGTACGTGCAAAACGTTTAAGAGTGTCACCGGTTGTTAACCTGAAAAAGAACACGCCTCATTCTATCGTAGCTTCATGTACTGAAACTATATATCATATCTTGGCCACGCAAGTTTTGTCACAACAGAAAGAAACAAAAAAAGTCTATCAAATGGAAATAATGATAAAACACCATCCTTCCATACATCGATGTCCGGATTTGGAAGAAGTTACTTTATCAACTGAAAGATAGTTTGAATGCTTTAATTTAAGCATTCAAGTTCGTTTCAATGGTAGATGCCTTAATGACAACTAAACTGTTATTGAACGCTGAGATATTTTCAGGAAAAAAACGAAACAAAATAAAATTAGTATTACTCAAATATAAAGAAACAAATAAAAGGAGACACGAAATGAAAATCATAAAACATAGAATGAATTACGAGTTGTATTAGGAATGAGCCATTGTAGAATTATCCGCTTGGTACAGTCAAAAAAAGTCACATTACTAATAATAGTACTTTACTCTAATAGTAAGATAACTGGCAATAGCATTGCGAAGCGCATGATGATCAGTGGTGACCTGTTCATAATCCAATGGATACATATTAGTCAATAAATGTAATTCAAAATGTCACCTCGCATTGAAATGATCAGCGTGTAGCGATGTTTCTTCACCGTACAATGGAAAAAAGCCAACTGCATTATGTGAGCATGCAACCCAAATTTCACCCAGATGTGAATCAGCACATTGACCTCTAGTTTCCGGATTTGCAATTACCACTTCCACACCAGGTAGTAACTAAAATGAATTGTTTCATATCCTATTTTTCACAGCCAATTCTTGTAGGTTATACAATTTGCAACCCAAACAATTTTCAAACACAAAGTTTGATATCCTAAATAAAGAAAAATCTACTTTTCCACTTTCCATTAATACTGTACTGTGTGGTGCACCCTTTTCAACAAGCGTTACACGATCATTACATAATGCTCGAGCGTCAACATATACGGTGGCCGGATCCGGACTGGCTGCTCCTTGCATACAGATTGCTGTGTTAACCTAAAGGTTGAAAATGATCCACCGAAAAAAACATGCTGAAGTGAAGGATAAAACAATCCAAATAAATAAAAAGCTTTATTCAACTCATAATATTGATGTAGGCTTGTCGAATAGATATAAAATGAAACACTGAGATGCACAGTAACAAAAAAAATAGTCAAGCCTCAGCTGGTACACTTCCAAAATTTAACTTAACCTGCTTTGCTTAAAACTTTTCCTTAGTTTTAAAATTTAATGAACAAGCCAAAATACCCGACAACCAAATGATGTAGACACTGCACGCGAATTAAGACCCAAAGGTGCAAATAGCTTTGAAAACGCTGCACATAAAGCTACTCGTGGCCGTTCCTCCGCAACCACCACACATGTACGCAAACTGTAAAACAATCTTTTGATGTAAACGTATACTTACCTATTTCACATGTCTACAAAATGTGCTATCTACGTGACGATTTATTATTCACGTACCTACAAGTAATTTATGCCACGATTTCTCACGAGATAAAGTAAGCATAGCGCATAGTGTAACCACAACAAGATTATATTATGAAAAGCTAGCTTCAGATTTTTACTTTTAGAATTCTCAAAACCCAAGCAATAAAAGCCAAAAAAAGTTGCCGCATACTTACCATGAAAGTGAAACACCTTTCTCCTTCAAAAGCGAAATCTGAGGTGCTAATTCTCGAACACAAAGTTCCATTACACCGTAAGAACAAAACGTATCACGCACTGAAAAACCAAATCATTGCTAAAATACGTTGTTATGCCTGCTTGGACATTCTTTCAGCTTTTAATATCAATTTCGCCAAAGTGATTCAAGATATTATGTCTCAACGTATATGAGTCTCTTAAAGAAATTTATCATGTCAACAGTCACTTTTTTTTCTACTATCCACTATCAAATTTGAATTGCTCGTCATAAAGACTTTTTAAAAAATCCACTTCATACGGGGAAAAGTAATGAAGAAATGAACTGAGAATTAAAAACCTTTTCGTTGTGAAACTGATGTCAACCATAAGGCAGCATTTTGTTCAACTTCTGCCGGCGGAATTAACAATGAATGGTGCCCGGAATAGACCCTGAAATCAAGGTTTTTAGCGCTAAAAAAAAAAAAAAAAAAAGCACATAAAATTAGTCTCTGAGAATAATTGATCAGTGCATAATCAATCTACAAGTTTGTGGCCATAGAATGTTTATATTGAACTTCAAAAAAGCACAACTAAGTGCAAGAATGTTATAAGGCGATAACTTTCATAAAAAAAATGAAATAACACCAGCAAAAATGACCGAAATAAACAAACTTACCCAGATAGACACCAAAGTGCTAAACCAAGACCGCAATATGGATCAAGGCACAAAGTGATATGTCGTGACGGATATAATTCGCAGGCTATTTTTAAACTCCTAGATAACGATGTAGCACTAGCAAGAGTGACAACAATCCCTGCTAACTGCCCTGTAGTACTTACCGAGAAATCCTGAAAATTTTGAACAAACTATCAAGTATAGAATTCTATTGACAGAAGCAAAGCTTCAACATTGATCCGAGTAAAAAAAATTCACGAATTACTCCAGAAGTAGTTTCGTACCAGATAACAAACATCAGTTGGTTTTCTATCAAAAGACTCAGATTCCCATTTCTTCTTACTAACTGATGGAAGATCATCCACATCCAAAATCGTGGGCCATGCCTGAAAATTTCTTTACATCGTACTTCTAATTATTTGGTTTACCTTTTTTGGGTAAATGATTTCACTTAAAACTGCAAAAGCAATATCTTCCTGCCAAAGCAGACAAACAGATAGCAAAAAAAATCTTACCTTTGCATCAACCCTCAGAGAAGCTTCTTTGCATTTAAGTAGCTTAATTAAGGATGAAGTTGAGACCACTGCAACTGCTTTTGAAACATCCATGATCATCCTAACCGTCGGTAAAGTTATTTGCAGATTATGCGAGTGAGGTGGTCGTATACAAACTGGTACTAATCCTTTAATATTACTCCTTCAATTCACTAAGAAATACCAATTAAATCATTCCATTGTGCGACGGAAAACCATGCTAACTTGAGGTAATGAAACTCTGAATAGTTTCGCTACATTAACGACGTCATATCATTCCACAGCAAAGCTTGTATTTCCTCCGTAGTGAAATTTCCCAATACCAATTAAGGTAACATCAAAATGCTACGGCTTTAAACCATATGATTCATTTTAATATCACTCTTTAATAAAATAAATTCTGCCAAAATAATGTTTAACTTGAAACTTTGATCCGACAAATGCGTCCATGTTAAATATATGATAATACTAAATATTTTTGAATTAAATTTCGTAATTTTCGATGTAAATTATCAATTTCAACGCACCTGCTGCTTGACATCCATAAAAAGCTGCAATCAAATCAATACCAGGTGGGAATATCAAAGCAACATGTTCGCCTGGATTCAACCTTCCTTTATCGATCAACATCCAACCGATTCGTTCAGCCCTTTTAAGCAATTGTGCACAGGTTATACTTTCCGTCTCTGTCCCACGTGAATTCATTAACGTGAATAGTACGTGATCAGGAGATGTCTGGGAACGTTGCCGTAAGACCTCCATTAAGCTAGTCACCTGCATTGCAATTTCATTTTTATAACCAAATATTGGTGGAAAATATAAAGAATTCCCAACAATTAAAAACACAGCTTTTTGAATCATACGATAATTTTGAACATCTTGCCAAATAAAATTGCAGTATAATTACTAAGGCCATACGGCAATAAAGCAATTTAGAGAGTGACTCAAGCAGCGTCAATAAATTTCGAGGTAATAACCTTTTCATCATCTACATTAATTTGTCTTCCCTTGGCAGCAGCAATTCGTATACCCTGAACAATATTACCAACAAACATAGCTGCAGGTCCAACATCCGACTGCTGTTCACGAGGTTTCGGTAAATTTATTACACACGTATGGGGACACATCAGAAGTGTCGTCGGATGTAAAACACCATCTATGAATCGCTGTCGTGTTTCCGATACATGAATACCACCCAATGCTGTCTGGAATAATTCGTAATTTCACTTACTTAAATCAATAAAAACTGAGTTTCAGAGCAAAGTCTAAAAACATTCTTATCCCAAATCTTTCGTCACAGATTTCAAACACTAGCAACACCCAAATTTTGAGACTAATTCAAATATTTTACTTATCCATAAAGAAGCTGATATCACTGAAGACAGTGCCGTCTTTCCATCTGGAGAATGGTGAACGACTTCAATATTTATTCATTAGTGGAATAAGAATTTATTGTAATTTTTATGTTTTCAATTTTGAGAAATTTTTCCAAAAATTTACTTTCGGCAATTGATTGGATGGTACGAGAGCCAAGCAATAAATTCCCACTTGATGAATGCTCTCAATGGCTTGCAGTACGCGACTCATCCACTGCAATAAGATTATACATTTAAAAAAAAACAGGTACTTCAAATAAATCGCCAAATCTCTAGTCACTGTAGTTATCATAAACAACTTAGAAATTTGGAAATGTTACTAAGCATAATTTTCATTGGCAAATACCATCGAAAGTTGGTGTGGAATCCAAGAATGATGATAGTTTATATTATTTTCCAAGCACCCACTAGTTTGTCTTGCGTTTTTTTCCTACGCCAGAAACATGCAAAATTCAAATGTACAAGGATTTAATAAAAAATAAAAAGAATATATTACACCAAAGGAATCTTCTTCAGATACGCCAGATTTCTGCTCAGCTACGATACATATTCGTTCGTCGCGAAGAACATTCACAGAAAATACAGCGATCCTCCCTTTAAGTATTATCTTTGATCAAGTATTTCCAAAATTTTTAATTCAGATAATCACCAAACGTTCAATTTCTCCCTCTGATATAAGTTGATAAGCCTCGATAAATGACAAAATTTTTTTAAAGGCATTTTAAATTCGTATTCAGAAAACGGTAATAAAGCCAAATGAGGAACCTCGATAAATAAATTTCATTGGTTCAACAGCCAGTGCTGTAGCAATCAGATCATCAGCACCATGTTGTCGACCAGATACATGCATTTGTGAATTACGATTACCTACCACAAAAATCAAACCATTCTGCAATTTGGGATTAACGAATTTCACAGAAAATTTGACATCAATGAAATAAAAACTAAATTAACAGAAAAGCGATTACCGGTCCAAGAAATCCTAGCAATCCGCTGCGAACGTAATGCATTGGTCCTAATAGTTTGTCATCGCTACCCAGTGGTTCTACCTGTGAACAAAATTTTTTTTACTACAAAGGAATTTGGTTCCGTAATATCAATTTTAGATTCGATAATGAAAAAGCCGAAATTGATATAAGATTTCACACTTTAACCTAAAATAACTAAACAAAACAAAAGTCAGAACTTGACGAATATTTCATTATCATAAGCTAAGTAAACAAAACACAAATTTGTTGAACCTTAAAAGTACTGGTTGATAGTCCATCCAAACCCCAATAAGCAGAACCTGTGCTGTGAGCATACAAGCAAATTTCACCAACTTCATCAGCTATACATAATCGAGGAGGTCCAGAAGGTTTAACAACAACAACAACACCACCAGTAATAACTTGACCAGTATCCTAGAATATAATTTATATTATTTGACGACTATTTCCGAATTAAGAGTTGAATGGAATTCAGAACGGTCAAATTATTTTTACCTGCAATGTTAGAGATGTTAATGAATTTTCCTGATCTACACGAACTACCGAATGGCTCAAAGCAGACATCGACAAGATTCCACGACCAGAGTTACGAACACTTTCATCTGTACAAGGCCTGCAACAGAAATAGTACAATAAATGTAACAAGAATCTGTTCGCATGAAACATTATGCTTCTACACATTCATAAATAACTCAAAATAACCGCAAGAACATACAAAAAAAGGCTAACGATTTAATTATTAGCATGGAAACTTGTCTTCCATAGTACTTCTGTCTCTCTTTCTAATACAATCGTCACCATATATGCAAGATGCCATTACTGGTCCGAGAAAAAAAAAACCCGAAGAAACTTGACCTTCGCAACGATACTGTGCCAGTTTCAGAAGAACCTGCACACGGACAAATTGCATCAAGTCTTAAACCACGCGACTTGAAAATGGAAGCAAACTGATCACATGAGGATAAAGACCACGGATTTGCTCCATCAGCAACCAGAATTGAGCGCAGTGATGATAAATTGATTTCCTTGTGATCACGAGTTGCCAATAAACCCCAATGTAAATCACGTGATTTTACCAAAGCTGTTTTTGCTAAAGCAACAAAAAAATACAATGATCTTAACGTTCGTGAAAAGAAGATGAAAACGAACTTAATTAAATCAATAAAATGAAGCATGATTAGAGAAATATAAGTCAATATAAATTCTGCAACTTTTTTGCTTTGCAGTAAGAACAGCACACTTTTTACCTTGATACTTTGTAACCATTAACATCCACGATGCCGGGTTGATTTTCATCAACGAATAAGGAACAAAAATAACACGTAAACCAGCATAGACACTCTGAAATCACATAGCTAGTAAAAGATTTGTATTTTTTATAAATTCATTTAAGAAAATCAATTTACTTAACTAAAGCGAGCTGATGGAAAACTTTTTTCTTTTTTTTAAGTTTTTTTGGAAAATATAAGTAATTTAGGGATTAAAAGAAACCGCTAAAACAGAGTGCCATAAGCCAGCT
This sequence comes from Madathamugadia hiepei, assembly GCA_013365335.1. NCBI lineage: Eukaryota > Metazoa > Nematoda > Chromadorea > Rhabditida > Onchocercidae > Madathamugadia > Madathamugadia hiepei. Next base: position 22,462 of record JABVXS010000097.1, read on the forward strand.
TCACGTTTGAAATCAAGAACAGACACCATCGTATCTGACTCTGAATAATTCATAGCCGATGTTAAAGACCTGAAAAAAGGTGAAGCGTATAAGTTAACTGTGCATGCCTCAATCCATTCTTGCTGTGTTAGACATACCTGCAATGTGAAAGCATAGCCTGCCTAGTTATGCATACACCTTTTACACTACCCTCTTTATCGGTTGTATATTCGATGTAAGCAACAGAATCATCCGTAACTCGCGGTGGTACTGACCAATCTCTCGGTGGCTTACTCTGCAAATTAAGTATATGAAATGGTGTTTGACACAAAACTAATCATTATAGGCTACATGTACGTTCAAAGAAACTTGAAAGAAAGAATTGCATTTCAACAATTTTAATGTATAGGCCAACAAAACTAAAATTAAATTAGCTATATGTGCTTTAACAGTCTATTAATTAGTTTCTAAGCTCAAGCAATATTATGATCTAGCACACGACAAATCATGATAATTTGAAGAGCTTAAATAATCGATGAATTTCAAAAAAATATTTTCTAAACAAGCATGTAAATTTCGGCAATCTATTACAATTATGAAGCTTCAAACGAGACAATCACTCAGTCAGTTTGCTTTCAAAACTTTAAAGGATATAGACGATAAAGCCAATGGCATCAGACTTGTCAATAAAATCTAAATAAAAGCTCTCTGACCACTCATAAATCTGAAAAAAGTAGACGTTTTCTATAGAAAATTAGACACCCATGGGATGCTTCTTTTCAAGCTTTAATTGAAAACTTTCATCAGTACATATGTAACCATGAATTATCGAAAATTTTTGCATTAAAATCCGAAAGTGGTGAACTACTGTCACAAATTTTGCAGTACTTATGGAAAGCTGAAAAAACATTCACAAAATAGCTTACCAAATTTTCAGTTGTGAGCCAAACAAGTTGTGGCCATCCCTTGCAATCAATAATTTCACTCCCCGGTATTGAGGGAGCTCCAGAATTAGAATAAACCTGATTACTTGATGAGCGTTTCGGCAGACCTTTGTAACATGCATCGGATGTGAGGACTACCTTCACACCACAACTTCCAAGCAGAAATCCAAGTTGTTGAATACCCGCATCCTATAATAAACATTCATTCATGCGTTATTGCACTACAAAGTACAACTTTAACAGAAATAAGAAAAAATGCACTTCAAATGGATAAATATGCGAATGACAACGATAAAGCAAAGGATGTTTGTTTCTTTAGCATGCAAAAGCATGGCTCATAAGCAAATGTATGGTATAAAAAGGAATAACGATACCCGTTTTGTAAGTGGAACTTCTACTGGTACTGGAATGATTCCAGCAAGAATACACCCGTAAAAAGCGACCAAAAATGATAGAGGTTCCGTATTTAGATATACCTGAGAATCAAAGTTTGGGACTACAATAAATTTGAAAGCATTCTATTCGTTTTAATGGTCATTTTATGCTAAATTCTTTCTGTACTGGAACTGAAACAAATTTCCAGTAATTTGCATCTAACAGCATGCTTATGAATTTGCTTGTAAATTTATTGAGAACACGAAATTCAAAAGGAATCGAATAAAATCAGCATAATATCAATCCCAAAACACTTACTAAAGCCACTCGATCGCCACTTTTACATAATTGAACTTTTTCCTTACCAACTATACCAGTAACAAGCTTGGTTAACAACATATGGGCAACTTTTGCAGCACGACTTAGAAGTTTCCCTGCAAATAAATACATATTTTTTATTGGCAGCTGAACTTACAGAGAAAATTATTTACCGAATCATATTAGGTAAAACAATAAAAGATGGATAGCACTTATTTAAATTATTTTCCTTTGCAGTTTTGCTTCATATACCTTTTTCATGCTATTTATTATGGATTGCAAAACACAAACCATATGTAAGTGAGTAAGCCGGTCGAGCAGAATGATCCAATACAACAGCGGCTACCATTCTTGGTTGTGATGTAGCATGTTTATGCAATGCGGAGTCAATTGAACGTGGCAAATTTTTTGATACAGAAGCATGATCACCACGTGCTGGACAAATCATACGACCTTCTGGACGTGGTGCTAACGGATCAACAACCCTAGCTAATGCTGTAATTTCAAAATTTCCACATTCATTCAATCTTTCCATTATCGAAATTCAAATTATCATTAAAATTCTTGAAATTCTAAATGCTAATTTTCAAAAATTGCTTCCTCTTAGAAGAAATAAATTTATTCCAAAATCCATAACAGCCGAATTTTTGAAGTGACTTTAAAATGATCAAAACGACAAATCTTGAAAGAGTAACCTTCTAATTCAGCATCGTCATCATTATAATATTCATGCAATGGCTTTTTCTTCGGTCTCTGCAAATTCATCAATCGGAATTCATTCAATATACGCAACTGATAGAAATACTTGCAACATTTTACATCGTATACTTTGACGAATTTTCGACCAAAACTCAAATTGGAAATTTCATCAAAAGCATTTAATTCCCGCTCCGCAAAATTACGCTCATCTTTGAAACGTTTCAGTGATACTTTCTCGAAGGAATGTGATGGATCAAATATTTCGAGAGCAAACGAAAATCCTTCTGTTAGTATGGCCCGCTCAAAAGGCTTATTTCGGCATCGATTTTTTTTAAGCGAACGTCGCATTGATTCGAGTATTGCTTTAAGCGTTTCATTCTTGAATGATTCCGTAGATGCTAATTCACAAGAACTATTGAGTAATGGACATGTGATGCCTACAGATGTACGACGGCTTTTCGGAAGCAATGGATCGGCAGTACTTTGTGTGACAAGCAATTCAGGTTTTGTTTCGGTAGCTACATCAACTTTACCATTGTTGTTCAAATAGACCATCGATGGTACTTCTCCATCAGCTGATTTGTCAAGACAACCATTCGTCAACATTCTCTTTTCCAGGAAATATTCTTGTATCATAGGATGGATTGCTATAGGAATGAAATTTTGTAGTAATTCAATAGCACTGGTACAGGTATCACTTTCATTCGACAAAACTGAAACTTTCCGTTTCCATAGTCCGCTTATAGAAAATCGTTTGGATCGTTTGCTAACAGCATTTGGATGCCATCGTCGACGAATATTCGTTCGAATATGAACTTTATGTGGCTTTTTCGAATGTACAGCTATAAAATTGGATGTAATTTTGCGTGTCGAAGATACGTGATAAGTGTTGGGATGTAACGAATGAGTGAATTGAGCATCAACTGAAGATGGTTGTTGTGGACGAAAAACTTTCATCATTAACAAAGACATGTTGATTATACAGCAATTAGAAATGAATAAATGTGACGTTGAGCATTACGTCAAAGACGTGAAAGCTTACAGACAGCTTCAATTAATTTCATTACCATCTAATTTATAGGCCGATCATTTCGGAAGAATTAACAAGTGAGGTTGTGTCATATAGAGAAGAATGAATTTGGGGTGTAACGATATTCAATCCCGAAAGTAAAAAAAAAAAAATGATTGATCGCTATCCTACACAATAGACACATCTGTTGTTACTCATCATTTAAATGTATATTTTAAAAAATTCAAATATAAGTGAAATGATATCTTTCACTCATTTTTTTTTCAGATAAAAGTAAAAAAAATCTTTGAAAAAAAAGAAAAAGATTTTTGCAATAGCAGCATGTAAATCTTACTCGAAAACAAGTGAAAAAATGAGTGAAATAGCGATATTTAAAATGTTCAAATCATGGTTGTTATGAGATAAATCAATCACTCGATGTTAAACTTCTTCAAATCAACCACATTGAAATAAATTTTGTTTTTTTTCTAAACGATACAAGGAAGATTTTTTATGATAATGATAAGGATAAGAAAAACAGACAAAACAACATGTAGAACTTTGAAAAAAAAAAAAAAAAAATGCAAAAGACGATGAGATAAAAAAAATTGCGAAGACAAAACAAATTAATCAATCATTGATTTGTTTTAGAGATAAGACTAACGCTACTTGTCTAATTTAATCATATAAGCATAAAATGAAATTATACAAGAAATTGTATCGCTGAGATCAATCATGGAACAGCAAAGATTTCTGGAGAGCAAAAAAGTTCGCAAGCAAAATTAAAATTTTATAAATTTTAATAAAATTTCGTTAATTTTCCTTTCAATGATAAATTTCTGTCATTTGATTCGTTTATTGACTGATCTACTCTGTTCTTCCACAGCACTACGAATTCTTAACTTTTCGAACTGTTTAATAGTGATCTGTATCATTTTGAAATTCCAGAAAAAGGATCAAAAGAATGGACAGATATCGAAGAAATCGGGAAAATGATTGTTGATTGGTAAGTAAATAATTGAGAGACAGAAATGATGCACGTTATTTCGGTGTAGCTAAGCAGCAATTGTTGAGAATTCATTTCTAATCGCAGATCAGTTATAAATCATCAGAACTTACAGTCTGCTTGTGAATTTCCTGTTTTTTTTTTTTCACTGCTTCCACTACTCCAATGCAGCAGTGGAAATTTTGATAATGCTGAAATGATGAACCGCTCTAAAGTACGGCAAATTTTTCACTGTGTAATATTAAGAGTATATGATAACAAATTAATGGAAAGCAGGCATATGGTTAGTAAGATAAAAGTTGCACAGTAAAACTAAAACACTTCTTTGTTATTGAAATTTCCTAAATTCGAATTTCGTACGCTGTAAACTTTATCTATTTAGAAAAAAACGGTCTAATATTAGATAATCCTGCTTTATGTTACCAGAAAGTTGACGATTGCAAATATTTTAATCGTATGATATTATGTTTTGAAACATGGGAAGAAAAATAGTGAAGAGATGTGCAGTAGCTTTGTTATAAACGTATCATACAGTTTTTTTTTATCGTTAAATTTGATGATACGATACCGAAGTTTTTCATATCACTGTCTATTTAGTTCCATTATCGCTGAAACTTTTGCTAAATGCTGAATTAATGATCGGAGAATAGAACTTTCATGGGTAACACACTGCCCACCATTATAGGAAATACAGATAACGAAAATTAGTATGCCAATTAAATTTGATTAATTGCAGGACGATGAAGAGGAATGTCGGAAGAACCGAGAAAATTTTACGTGCAACAAACAAGTGGTCGAATTGATTGTTATAGGACAAAGATTATAGAAGAAGCTCTACCAGATGAAGGATCATTACTCAAAAGGATATTCCTTTATTCTCTAGTGATGAGTCATTACCCCACCCAAACTGTATGCAGTCCGTCTTATATCCCTTTGTCTGTAGCTATGCTTGTAAGTAATCCTCCACTGTCTTTACAGCTCATGATAGTTGTGTTAGCGACGCATTTACAGTCTTTGAATCTTCCGTCAGTGCACTGTCGGATCTGCTATATTAACCATGCCTCTCTGACCATTTTTTGGGTTAATTTATTGATCTTACCAACAAAAAAAACCGAGAACTTTGATGATCTTGCCATTTCACTGCCAAAAACCAAAAGAACAGATTTCACGAAAAGAACATAGTTTTCAACAAAATGCAACAAACACAGTAAGTGATGTAGTAAATTAATTTGATGGAACAGAAATTAAGAAACAAAATTAACAAAAATTATACATTTCCTTTCCATACTACTTTCTTCCCTTCTTCGTTTTCAGTCTAAACATATAAAATTCGTCAAAGTATGCGGAGTTACTAGCTAAATGCAACCTAGAATCAAAAGAAAAACTGAAATTACCTGCAATGAATGTACTAACTGCTGGATTTTCAATGAAACTTTGACCGGTTTCAGCGCCGACAATGACGAAACTAAATTGAAAAGTTTTTATCAATATGAATTTTAAGAGGTTATTTCAGTTAGAAAATCAAGCAAAAGCGGGACAATAGCAAAACAGTTCGGCTTACACGACGTGGTGAATAAAGAGAAAAAGAAGACTGCTCATTATAAAATGGAATGAATAAAAACTTTTTTTTACGAAACCTACGACAGTTAGTAGCTAAGTTGGATCAAATTAACTTACGCACAACAGCGTTCTGATAATCTTGGTTGGTAATGTTTTTTGTCACTTTTTTATTTTCTGGAACATTATTTTCATAAATGACTTCAGTCTTTAATGCTGCTTCCTTTGTATCCGTCACCTTCTCCACGGCGTTGCGTTCATTTTCTGTTGCAACTTTGCTGTCCGGCCGATCATCACCATTTATTTTCTAAAAATACGAAACATCTTTGTACCAATTATTCAATGTAAGGTGACATACATATATTTGGACAACAGTAAAGAAAATTCTAAGTAAGCTCGAAATTTCTATTTCCACTCTCATAACGTTGTAAAAGCTAGGCAGGCAGAAAAACATGTACAAGGATATGATGAAATTCATGAAATTTACAACAAATATGGCTTAATGCAATAAGATTCTCTAACAGTAAATAACGGAACTCATTTTATAAGAAGTAAATCAAGCAATTAAATTCAACAAGAATGAGCGAACATTGAACAAGGAAATATTACTTGTTTTCTCCGATCCTGGAATACCTTTCGTATTGCAGCACCATTTTCCACAGCCGTTGCAGTAACATCAGGGGGTGGAGCAAAAGACGATCCATCTAAAATTCGAAATTCAAATATGACTCAATTTGTAAAACAATTTATTATGCATTAGAAAAAAATTTTTACGAATCAAAATTAAATTACACCCTTATTTATCTTGAAAGTGAAAGATTTACCTGATCTTTGAGACCCATTAGTTGAACTTTTTTTCTGTTGCTCATTTAGTGATAACGTTGATGATGTACCCTTACTGCGATCAGTACTACCAAACATACTATCATCCTCCGAGCTGCTATCTACAAAACGATTTTATTAAAGCAGATATATTTAAACAATTTGATCTTCTTCTTGGTAAAACAAATGCCGAAATTATTACGACGTGCGTTACGGCAGATTTGAACAAAAATATCGAAATCTCAACTAAGTAAGATTTCAAACCGCAAAATATTAGTGTCTTGAACGGAAGATCTTAAGGAGGTTTTTTTGAGTCAGAGAGAAAACTTTTCGCTGTGAATTTCCACCACACAACACAGTTTACATCAACAAATTAAGAATAAATTTGTGAAAGTACCAGACATCCGACGTTTTTCTCGTTTTATCTCAGTACCACGCCGTTTTAAGAGTGGGACAATGTTTGGTTTTTCTTTTTTTCCTGCAAAATTTAAGCAATAATTACAGTTTCAAACAACGGCATGTTCTTCACCCAGTTTTTTTTTTCTTTTTCACTATATTTCAATCACAAATAAAGCATTATTGAGATGAGCCATACCAATTAATTCTTAAAAAATTTTTCTTTCATTTCATTTTATTCATTAATTTTCTGTGCTAACTTAGTTTGTATGTTAATTTTTGCAAAATTTCCCGTTATCAAAAATTTGAGAAAAAGAAGAAGTGAAAAGAAACCTGTGGAATATTCCGCTAGTGCCTGCTGCACTGCTTCCGCACGTATTTCTGAAATTTGTTGCTTATTATCAAAGATACACGATTCAAACTAGATATAACCTAATTGCCAAAAGGCTAAAAATACCATAATCCTGATAAAATGACAAAATTAAAATAACACTCACTACTAAAATCTTAAGACATCATCTTTTCGAAAACGACATAATTTGAGTCTAGATAAAAGCTTATTTAACCATTCGTCAATGAAGTTCCATTTGCTAAGTAGAAAGTAAGATCATCTAACTCACGCACTGGCCTATTTCCGATAGCCAACAAATTCGGTGATAATCTAGAATTCTACAGCAATTGAAAAAGTCGTCAAGATAAGTGAATACAAAATAAAATATTGCTTAAATTTGAACAACGCAAGAATTGGTCAACTATACTAAATACATCTCCAAAGAATACCAGAATGAAAACGTGACTCATTACGCGTGAGACGCCGCTGGTGTTTCCTTTGCGCCCTTGCAGCTGGATTTGAAATGACCTTATTACCTGCAAAGAGGAAAATTCAGAATGGACATCATTCCCCATGATTCCAAGGGTTCAAAGAACGCTCCTCATGCCAGCATAACTTTGGACTTATTTACATCGTATTTCAAGACTACCGCAATTATAGCACATTCTGAACGACATTAGCTGTTGTAGGATTCAGTTTCTTGTATTGTTGCTTTTTTCTGCTTGAAAAATTGAGGAACTGTTTTTCAATTCAACAAGAAAGGCAAACCATCGGTTTTAGTTCGTAAATAAGGTCCCAATAATAATTGCTTTTTTTTATCATATCCTTTTTGTGTGATGTCTCCTAAAACATTGATAACTGAATCATGAAAGCATGTGTCGAACGAGAATAATTTCACTATCATCAATATCCAATATGAACTGCTTACAAAAGCGGTTCATTAAAGCTTTACAGAGTATGTCGACTAGTAAACAGTCAAACAATTTTTTCGCTTTTAAAAAGAAAAAAACGGTGAAATAATTAGACAAAAATGTTTAGCTCTAATTTTGATTTGTCATAAAACAACAAAAACAGGTTTGTCAACAAAGATGGCATCATTTCATGTTCCAAACACCTCACCTTCTGATAACTCTAAATCAAGTTCAGCAAGGCGTTCACGTACGTCAGATGGAAGGTTCGATACATCAATAGCGTCAACCATCACGATATTAGACGGTTACAAGCTACCGTCGTCCGCCGCCTGCAAATATAATATTAACAAAACCTGTAGCAATAAAAAATGTCACATGGTGAATCGCAAATAATTCACTAAAATCGATTTTCAAACGTCGTGAAATTACGCATGCAAAAAATGCTGTAATGAAACAAAACAATAAAATACCTGAAAAAATATCCGAAATCATATCAGTCAAAAATTTTAACTTACGGTAAATTGCGAGATTCATTCAAATCATACTTAAAAGTAAATTAAAATCTAAAAATCGTATTTCACTATCTAATCTGCAAAATACTTCATCAATCAAAATGGTTCAATCCAAAATTATACCACATTCAGAAATATTTACATCATATATTGCGATAGACATGTTGATAAATACAATAGATTATAATTTATATAGATTGTAATGGATTAAATTACTATGCACTGTAAGCAAATAAATATCATGTAGATATTTTAAATTGCAAAAATACGGAACTAGAAACGTTCGCAGGGTGACAAATTCGAGAAAGGTTGGGAGAAAACAAAAAGAACAGGAAACAATGAGATTAAACTGCACTTTCTTAAATTAAATTTTATGCCAACAACACACTTTCTATGCTTTTTTTTAAAAAAAAATCTTTGTCGCACTCCTCGATTTAGTCAGTCATTTCTGGATGAAAAAAAAGGAAGATAAAATGGAATCTTCTAAATATAATGAAAATCTGATTTCCTGTCGCTATAAGTTATTTCATCCCAATGTTTGGCAAGTAAATGAATTCTTTCAATTCATCACATACCATATCTGGGACACTAATAGGCTAACACAATTCTTGGATAAACACAAGGGATTGCTCAATGTTCCCATTTAAAACATTCTTGACCTCCTATTTTTCATTTTTCTTTTTACTTCTATGAAATCAAATAAAAAAAATATGCGATGAAATTTCAATTGAAATATTTTTTCCTGTAGAAAACAGATGATGAAATTAAAAAAATAAAATAAAAAGGAAATTCGTTCAAAATGTTAGAAAAAAGGGATATATAGTATTGTTCGACTCATGTCAATTTCAAACAATTACCATTGTAAAGATCACAAAAATCATTTTACAAACGACCACAGCAAATGAATATTAAGTATCCTAACAATTTTACATGCACATGATACCTAAATGTCGGTAATTTCCAATTATACTAATTACCTCCAACAGCTTTAATCACTTGATAAAATGATATTAGCTCAAGTTGAATGAATGAAATTCATTAGAAAAAAAAGAAAATCATAGGAAGAAGAATAAAAACAAACTATATAAATGGCTGATAAGCTAATAAAATTATATATTTCCATTCTAGCAGCTTATGCATGTATTAACCAAAATTTAAATTAAAAATGATAAATTTAAAAATTTTTTAAAAAGATTCATATTGCATAAGTAGTTGAAAAAAAAAAAGAAAAACTACAAGAGTTACTTATTAATTATTTCAATTTACAAAATTTTAAACAGGAATTAAAAACGAAACGATGCAAAGGCTTAAAGTTGTAATTTCAAAAAACTGCAGAAAAACTTTATACATATAAGTCCATTCCATTCTATTTCCGTCCTTTCCCATGCAGAACAAATTGATGAGTTTTTACTGCAACAAATTCATTGATTTACTTGTGAAATTTAACAAATTTTTGATAAATCTTTTGTCGCTCCCTTCTTCATTTCCATTTCCTTCTGAACTGAAAAAAAATGTAACAAGACTTCCAGGTATTTATCACTTTGATTAATTATTGATTCTTCAATACCATATTTCTTAATCAGTAACTTTTCCGTTATCTATTAAAAATTAGAACAGTTTTCAATTTGAAATAACTCAAGGTTAAAAAGGAAGAATCAAAGGCTAAAGTCCATCAAGAAAATTCTATTTCCGCTTGTTAACAATATAAAATTGGAAATAAAATAAAATAAATAAATTAGCAATGGAATAACAGGAAAAAAACTGTCAGCAAATTTTGCGAGGAATCATTAAAAGATAATAACGTACGTGACTAATTTGACGTAAGAAATTGGCAAAAGCTTCTGTCAGCAAGCAAATCGTTAACGTGTCAAACAAAATTTATGATTTTAGTTTTCAGAAGAAACTAAAAACAGTCTGAATTTAATTAATTTCAAACTTACCTGTATTAGGATATTCTTTACTATAGAAAAGGTATTTTCACGATTTCTGACGTAAAATATTTCACGCTCTCTCCATTTCATATTTCTCTTTTAAAAAAATTTGATTGCATTTAATGCCATCAACTTTGAATGAATTTCCATTCTGTGTTCCAAATTATGGATTATGGAAAAACGGAAGAGTTTGACGCAAAACATGACAAAGACAGTGATAAACCGTTTGAACAATATGTAAACATGGCGTTACATTTCGCACACTTACGTCATCACGTAAGAAAGAACAAAAAAAAATCTTTATTTTCGATTTTGGTACGTGAAACATGAAGACATAACTGCGTAAGCTCACGCATAAAGTTGAACTCGAACATCACATTTGTAAACGTGCTATCTGTAACGTAACTATTTGTAATGCACAAATGCAACAGGAAGTTATTCAGTGAAACAAAATGGTTACGGGTCAAGTTGCGAAAAAGGTGAAGAAACGTGAAAAACGCATTTTGGAGGATCGACAAGCGGACGAAAGACGCAAGAGTTAAGAGTGATTGGAATAGAAAATTCGAAATGAAGTAGTCGGTTAATTATTTCGAATTAATTGATTTGCCGAATGTTGTTGAGCCGATTAGGGGCATTTAATATATATTGGAAATGAATGACCGAAAATTGGATCAGTTTCGATGAATGGAAGTAAATCAAAAATCCAAAATTGGAAATGAAAAATCAAAATGTTTCAGTAATCAACGATTGCTAACTGTTTAATCAGAAATCGAAGTGTACTATTCAAATGTTTTAGCTGTTTTTTAAGTGGAACGATGATCAAAATAGTACCAAAAGTTTAGTCAAAATCGAAATATAAAATCGAACAAAAAACAAAACAAAAAGAAATTTGATGAATTTATTGAAATAATTAAGAATTGAAATTAAAGGGATTTCAAGGGATGTTGGAAAGATTAAAGGTCAGAGAGGAAGGAACTTAGGAACATTTTGCTGATATGGGATATCGGAGTCGGGTGGAATGAATGGACAGATAGATATGAGTTGGCTCATTCATCTACTGGACACTATCCTCATTAACAATTCTCTCTCCCTCTCTCTCTCTCTCTCCTCATACCTTCCATTCTTTTAATCCTGAAATGACAGCGTTGGTCATTGGTCATCTGTCTCATTTCCTCGACTACTTCAATACTTTCATGATTTGCTTGCTTATTATATGTATGTAACAATATACTAATTACTCCAGCAACTATCCCATTGGTTTGGATTTCTCCCGTACAACGATTATTTCAGCTCTTAAGGGAAGAGAAAATGAAATTGATTACAATTATTTAATTAAAACCCGAAAAATCCATCATACATTTGGTATGGTAAGGTTTAAATTTCATTAATAAGGAAAGGAAGGATGACATTAGTATAATGTAATAAATGTCAATTGAAATGGAAAACAAAGAAATTCCTTGCTGAAATTTAAAATTTTAGAATTTTAAAAAATTATATTTAGAAAAATTTTTTTCCAATTTTTACCATCTATTATCGTAACATTCCAACCATTCAATTCTTTGACTAAAATTGCTTACTAAAATATCAAAATTAATATTGGGAAAAAAAGAAATTTGTTGCAAAAAATGTAATGAACGACTGAAGTGCTTTTCTAATTAGCGTTTTTTTAATTAATGACAAAAAGATCACAAAAGTTTGCCAATTTAATTTCAAATATGCGGTAAACTAACAACTGATGTCTGTGATAAATTTCTCATTATCATTGATAACTATCCCTAAGAAATTAGCAATGAATTACTGATCATTTAGTAAAATTAGCATTTATTCCATTTTAATTAATAATTAAGCAGTGTCAGAGTTCATTAGCGTATATTTTGTTGATTTCATTGGAAGTATTATTGCAAAGGAAATGAGAGAGATTCAACGGATTCATCTAACAAATTGTGGCAGTAAACTTATCAATTCGGTCAATTTATGTATTCAGCATAATTATTCCTAAATTTTAATTATCATCATTAAATGAGATCTTGCAATGCCTCGCTTGACCATTGTCCTTCACTTTCCCCGATTGACCACTGTCCATATCAGTATCCCGTTATCCCACTTCCTGGCACTTTTCTTCTTGACCACTGCGCATCAGTATCTCGTTATCCCACTTCTTGGCACTTTTCTGCTTGACCACTACGCATCAGTATCCCGTTATCCCACTTCCTGGCACTTTTCTGCTTGACCACTACGCATCAGTATCCCGCTTCCTCGCACTTTTCTTTCAAAAAATTCCGATTGTAGCGTTTGTCTCACCGCTTGATTGCAAGGACCGCTACTTTGGGGCGTTATTGTCGCCATACGTCTAGGTCACTGTTCGCATATACCGGACCTTGTCAATCTCTGGAGTACGCCCCTAGCTTTTTTCGTAACTGCGACTAACTTTTGCCTGATCTACCCGTCGCAAATGTCCGTCGTTAGCGATAACATAACTGGGAATCGAACCCTTGCAAATATTAATGTTTCTCTTTCTCTCTCTTCCTCTCTCCATTTATCCCATTCTCTTTCCTTTTTTTGTCTTCCTCAATGATTAATGAAAATTCAAAAGAAAGCCTTTTGTTATCAAAAAATTTCCATTCTCATTGTGTTTTTTTCCGCTATGCGAAATTGTACCAAAATGATACAACAAAAAAATTTTCGAACTTTAACTAAATATGGGTTAAAGGTTAACAACGGTTTTGATCGAAAGAGTTGATAGAAACAATGCCTAACACCTAACATAATAAAACTAAAATTTAGTTCATAATTGCTGCTGTTAAGATGGAAAAAAAGATGAAAATTTGCATAGCGTCATCGTTAATTATGATAATTAGGCGGCAATTATCCATCCAATTTTCCTACGATTAAACTCGTTTTATCCTATTTAGAATTTAAATTTTTTTCACTTAAAAAAAAATGAAATATTAAATGATAAGTATAGGATGAGTGCGATTGATTGTTCCATTTTCAACGATGGCGGTCTTTTTTCCGCATACCTCTGTCTCTTACCACACTATCTGTCGTCATTCTTTCTCTCTCCTTTCCTCTCTGACCTCTCGTGACCCATTCGTATCACTTACCACACTGTCTATCGTCTCTCTCTCTCCCTATCTGACCTCTCGTGACCCATCCGTATCACTTCAATGACATCTTCACGTTCCTTAAGTATATACTTGACAAAAATAACATTTCAGTATTTGTACAACGAATTCATTGGTCGAACAATTAAATTCGGAAGTATGTAATAAAATAACATCAAAAGAAATTTGCTTTGTTTAATTTTTATAGATAACAATTGAAAGACAATTCCTTTATTTTTCATTCTCATAAATTTCAAATGTAAATTTAAATTTTGAAATTAAATTTGTATTTAATTTTGCACTAAAATTTTTATTTTTTGTAAATCTGAATTACCTAAAACTTCAATTATATGGATGACAATAAGTAAATTAAAATTACTTGTGATACATCAAAATGTTTCATTATAATAGAAATTAACCATTCAAAATTTCATTGAAAATAGCTTCCTCACTGAGAAATGGTTATGTTGAGGGAAATTAAAAAAAGTGTGTGCGTGCGATTCGCAAATCATCGTCATAATTATCATAATTAACATCATTATCATTATTTCTATAATTACTACTATCATTTCATTTCATTGTAGTTATTTGAAAAATTATTTTACTGATTTGTACGCTACCTTTGGATGATCGGTAATTTTTGAATTTTAATTAATCTACGAGATGGATGGATCAGTTAGAAGGGAAAATTTATTGAGCATTATGTTCAGTGCATCTCTTTTTTCTTTTTTTCTCTTTCAAATCGATCATTCAATTTGATCTATAAAAAAAAAAAACTCATCCCACCTGTCACTGCCACACTGTTAACCTTATTTCCAAACACTTAACTCATCAATATTTCCCTCTCTATCTTTCACCCTATTAATTATATAATTATTTTGAATTATTTTTGTCCATTGAAAGTGAGGGAGGGAAAAAAAAAAGCAAAGGAAAATAAAACTAACAAGGTTTGTATATCCAAATTTAGAAATACATTTTCATTACCAATATATATCTTAAGGATAGTTATTTCAGGTCTTCATATTATACATATAAAGCTAGGAATGGATATTTCAATTTTTAATTTTTTTGAATTTCCCAAATATTTGAAAATTTTGAATAAAATTCAAACAAAAAAAAAAATGAAAATTTGAATTATTTTCATCATTCATTCTGTAGCGCATTTAACAAAATGAAAAATTGGCTGTGAAGAATTCATTGAAAAATAAATTTTTTAAATTTGATTTGAGTACATTTGGGCGGAGAAACAAACAATTCAAATTTCAGGAAAGAATCGTGGAATGGAGATGGAATCACTAAATAATATGGGCCTTTGAATAAGCTCCATAATGTAATCCAGAAAACTGGAATAGAACCTTCAGGACTGACTGTTAGGGGCAAAGGTCACGTTGACAATGTTGGGTGCGTGTACGAATTATAAAGGATTTATAAATTTATTTCTTAAATTTTTTTAATATCAAAAAACTTTGAGAAAAAAATGTCGAATAATTAAATAATAATGGAAATGATAATCAATGTCATCGAGAATTCTCTGAGAATTCAGTTTTTCCCTTTTTTTTTTTAATTAATTAAACTAAATTTGTGGGTGTTAAAATAGTTATTACAATTGAAAAAATGGAATAAATAATAAATGTAAAATAAGTAAAGAAAATTTTTGAGATTGAAGCAAAGTACATAATTATCTTTGTGTAACATTCAATAGCAAAATTTTAGGCCTAACAATATTAACCTGACAATGATGTTAAGCGTAACAATATTAGCCTGACAATGATGTTAAGCGTAACAATATTAGCCTGACAATGATGTTAGGCGTAACAATATTAGCCTGACAATGATGTTAAGCGTAACAATATTAGCCTGACAATGATGTTAAGCGTAACAATATTAACCTGACAATGATGTTAGGCGTAACAATATTAGCCTGACAATGATGTTAGACGTAACAATATTAGCCTGACAATGATGTTAGGCGTAACAATATTAGGCCAAACAGTGTAATCAGTGAATCATATGAGTAGTATTTTGATGTACAAATTGGCAAAGTGAACAAACAGATGAAATTGTCCAGTAATCCTTTCAAATGGATCATTTGAGAGAAAGAGAGAGAGAGAGATAATGAAACAGGTGGCTGACGACTGACTTGCTGTTACTACAAAGGATGAAATTTCATCGATCCAACATTTCTATTGGTCATTGTGTGAAATAATATTCAGCAATGCATTGAACCACATTCTCGAGAATTGTCACCAACTATGCTATGGGTGGGTGACAGTGAGCAATGTTGTGGACAAAAATACTCTGATTTGATGTCAGAGAATGAGAAAGAAAGGAAAAAAAAAAAATTTACAAATAAAATTTCATCAGTTTGTGAAATAATTTTTTTTACAGGGGATGATTGCAACATAAATAGCATGTATTTCCGGGATAATTTCACAAATTTATACATTTTAAAGTGAGCAAAATGAAAATTGACATTTTATAAATATTTGACTGTCAGTTCTGCTTGAAATATTTGGATTTAAAAAAAAAAAATTCTAATGTTTGTTTGAATTAAGTAAAACTTGAAATGAATTGAAATTTATGAACAAAAGGGTTAAAGGTTATGATGATGATGATGATGCAGGACAAGAAGGGATAGATAACGAATGAAATAAGTGCTCAGTGAGATTTATTTGTCGTTAAACATTTTGTTTTATTTATTTAATTATTTCCTTTTCTTCCCGTTATCATTTCATAGTCATTAATGATTGTATAAACAATTTTGACTGGTTAATTAGTTAATTAATTAATTATGCAAATCAGGAAAAATTGATTAAAGAAGTGAATGAACAAAGAGTAAAGAAACAATGAATATTTAAAAAAGTATCATTTTAATGATTGTGTGACCTTTACTGATCATTCGATAATTACCTCCGTTGTCCATCCATTTATAGGTCAAACATAGGTAGCGTCATTTGCTGATCATAAATAGCTTGTAAACACTAGTCGTGTTACCCACTTCAATTTGGTCACGTACACCCAGACAGACAGACAGACAGACAGACAGACACAGATACAGACAAGGAGACAACGACACAGGCAGACATACACACCGACAACGTTTATTCATTTCAACGAATTTAATAAAATCCAAAGATTTCAAAAGCAAATTACTATTTCTTACCAATACATCATAGTGACATGAATATTTCACAAAATTATTCAAAAAAAAATTGAAAAGTTTTAATTTATAACCAAGATAATTAATTGAATTAAACAATGAAAGAAATTAAAGTCACTAATTGTACAGTAGTTGAAAAGCATGGGCACGTCGATGAAATGATGAAAAGTGAAGCATTTTTGTTTATGAATGCAAAAATGAAACTGCAAAAGTTTTGATTAAAATTCGAGAATAAAATTTAAATTAAAATTATATTGATAAGCGTTAATTTTCCATTAAACTTTATTTTTAACAATTTGCCATTTCGTTTGATTAAAAGAAAAGAAGAAAAAAGAGAACTAGCAATGCTCATTAATTATTAAAAATGTTAAAAGTTGAAAATTTTTCTTAAAAAAAAAAAAACCTTTTTCAAGTTTCTCAAAACGCAAAAATTTGAAAAAAAAAAACAAAATTTTTGTTTCACTCTGTTTGAAACATTTGAAAAAAGTTACACTGAAGAGCCATTTTTTTTTTTTGCCAAAAAATTAACAAATATAATTTTGAACTAAAAAGTTTGTTGAGCGTAATTTAAGACAAAAATTTTAATAGCAATAAATTTAGACTTAAGACAGCTAGACGACCTAATTCCTCAACAATGTCTGTTAGTTCTTGACTAAAGGTTAGCTTGACGATTAGTTCGTTATTTGCCATCAATCTCGGTTTTTCAAAAAGAAAAATGCTCATCGAAAATTTCAAAGAGTTGAATCACCGAGAGAACAATGAGCCGAAAAACGATCGCCTTTTGTGATAATGATGAAAGAGACAGCGACGCTACTACTACTTACTACTACTTACTACTACCACTACTACTACTGCTACTACTACTACTACTACTACTACTACTACTACTACTAGAGAAGAACAAATTGCACTTCCGTAAGAAGAATGCCACTGCTGTTCTCGTATCCTAATTAATTAGTCTTGTATTCTATTATTCTGCACAACAATTTTTTCATTCTCGTTTTTCTATTCCATCTTTCATACGTACAGCCTTTTCATAGTGAAATAAGTAGAATGTTTGTTCAATTGTTTCAAATATTGGAATTATAATTGAACAAAAATGTTTAAGAATCAAGGAGCATTTCACGAGGATAAATCCACGTAGCGATCATCTTTCCTCATCGCTCTATTTATGAGAAGCAGTCCAGGCATTAGTAAGAAAGACAATAGTAGCACCAAAATTGATTTATTATCTCTAAAGGCTAAATTTATTTTAGCGTTCACCTGCTTCTCATCAGAATTAGAAAAGCAAATATGGTGGTGCCAAATTGATTGAATTAATTTATGGAAGCATAAATTAGCGCTAAATAATGAAGAGGTCAAAATTATTGCAGTCATATGAGCTACAGAAAAGGTCATTAGTGCTCTGGAGAGAAATAAGGCAGTGGTCAGCGTGTGTGGGCGAATTAAAATGAAATTTGAACACGTTTAAATTAATTTCAAATTGAAACTCTGTAATCTTTTGATTGAAATTTTCGAAAAAAGAATTTCCGAACTGAGTGATATTTTCCATAGACTTGTGTATTACACGATTGTGACCTTTGCATAAATCAAATTATTGGAAAATAATGTTGCATATTATTCGAACGTCTAGAATAATATTTTTTCGGCAGTCAATTTCCCGACAGTGACGAATGTGGTGCAGCACTCTGGCCAGAGAACGATGGTTTCGGTGAATACTTTGAAGGTGTGTGGATCACATTCACAGTTAATTTTCACCTGTCAATCCTCATATTCATATTTTCTTGTAGAAATTTGCAGCAATTTTCATCGGCGACTTCTCAAATTTCCTCTGTAATTTCGTTGCAATTCCTTTTTTTAACCACAAGTACTTATTCTGAGGCATCCCCTGTCATTCTTCATTATTTCACGCAGTTCCCTTTACTTAGTATTAGCCAAAACCACTTCTCCATGAAACCAGTGTCCGGCACTGGTTCTCGATATTTGAGTTAAATTTCGATTGCTTCGTCCATTATGTAGGATTGCAAGAAATTTTAATTTACCTTGAAGTTTCATTCAATTATCAATAGAGGGGATAGTTCAGTTTAGAATTTCACTGCAAACCTTGCAGCATAAGTTGATCATGGCCATGTTAAACCTTACAAACACTTCACCACAACCATTTCAAGTTAAAATTTCTTTCACAAAAAACACTATCGAATCGTCAGTTTTCTGCAAAGACGCACTTTTTTCACTTTCCACTACCTGTTAGGGTCAAGTTTCTTTCAAATTTGAGATCAATTAAAGAGCAAACATCGAGAAAAGGCAGTATTTTGTCTTTTTTTGCTACTCCTTTTTGTCCATCTTCCGTGCAAAAAAAATTTTCAGTTTTTATGGAAAGTTTTAGAGTGAGCGCAAAAATTTTCGTCAATCAATTTTATTAAAACCGTTGCGTTGGAAATATTACTTTTTAAAATTTCTTTTCAAGTCAAAAATGGCTTGAAAAGAAATCAGTAACAAGTGGTTTTCCATGTTCCTTCAAGCCTTCTCTCCTTTCATCATATTTTGTTCTTTTTTCATAAGGTTAAGCTTAACTTTCATGAGCTTCCAGTAAATGAAACAATTTTTAGTCTTACAAAAAGTAACGTAGTTGCAGGAAAATGTACTCCACCAATGAGAAAAATAGAAGCATTATGGAAGGCCTGCAAAATTACTGAAAATTATTGTCTCCATATCGGAGGTGACAATTTTCATTACATTCTAGTACACGTCACTTGTCAGTTCTGCCAGTAAGCCTTAACTTAGTCTTTCTAAATTACTGAATGTTTGTTTCATCTCCCGGAAGATCAAACAGCAAAGGTCAATTTTATCAGGTTTACTAGCAGAAAAGTTTGAGATGAAAAGTGTATTGTCTTGGAGATAAAAAGGAGGAAACAATATCTGAAATGCCACTAAAATGTGAAGGACTCAGAAAAGGCTGGGATTTCCTTCAGAGCCATTTCTTCCAGTGCTGAAGGTGGAAATCTCGAAGAGGAAGTTGCAATGTACTTATTCACTAGTATTGCAACTAGGCATGCAACTTCATTTCGTATCTGAACAGAAGTTTAAAGTAACTAGGCAGACAAGAGAATTGGGAGATTGAAATTACATCGATAACAAAGTTATTTCCGGTAGCGACAACGTCTATCCCCATGTGGGGAAACGGAGCTGAATGATGTGAATCCATCAGAGGTTCTTTCAACTTTTGCCATTTCATCCGAGCTTTGTTGTTTGCAAGAAGTTTGGTACTTGGAAATTATAAGCATTGATTACTACTTATTATTGTTCAGTGTTTGCCCATTACGGTTTCCAATCTTCCGAAAGGGTTATTTTTCAAAAAAAGAAGCTGGTCTTAACAAAAAACTTGTTCAAAACTGGCGGTAATTGTAGTCGATCATTTTTCAAATTCTTCAAAAGGTCTGTTCAAAATTTCCATCCACACGCCACACCATTTGTAGCAGAGCAGTATTTGTACTGTGTGTAATGTGCCGTAATTAATATGAAATAATCAACTGGATTAAACAAATCAGTTGGGTAGGTCGAGGCCGATAATTTGTGGGTCAATCTGCTAGTAATAAGATTGCGACTGAAATAGATCTCCAAATATGGTCAAACGTTTAAATCGTATTTCAGACAGGAAGCTGTCTGAAGTGGATCGATGGAAAATCTTTTTGACAGTAGACAGTTGTGGAGAAGTTCCTCTGTGTCATCTGTCCTGTAACCAGATTAGTCTTGTAAAGGAGTGAACTCTTACACTGAAAAATGTAACGATAAAAAGAGGTGTGGTGAGAGTGTTGAGAGTTCATCGATGACCCAAATTTTCAAATGAGTATCGAATAATTAAATCATTTCCAGCACTCTTCATGAAAAGCTTGCTTCTATTCCTCATGGGTGTTATAATGAGGAGCAAGTCCGAAATGCGACACTCTCATTCAAATACAGCAATAATTAATTGCTAAATTAGTAAGTGCAAATTGTAGTCGGTGGAGATTGTTCAATATCAGTGGCTCACTAGAGGTAGGAGAAGAATGCTGCATGGTGGAATCAGCAGGTAATACCCAAATACTCGTATCTTTCAATACAATTATTTCTTCTTCTTCTTCTTGTATAGTTGAAGGTTGTAGGATGGCGGAAAGTTCTAATTCGTTTTCTAGTTTTGCTCGAAATTATTGTTGATAAGTAACGGGCAGATGACGAATTTCATTGGTAGTGCGGGGAAGAGAAGAAGGACGAGAGACAAGGGAAAATGTGGAGTTTGCGTCGAGACAGCACTTCTCCTTCACCTGACAAGAGCAGTTTTCACAGGTAGCCAGTTCTGCCGTTTTAAACTTCATCAACAACCTTTCATGCCATCTCTGTCGTCTTCGCGTGAAACATCTTTGCAAAGAGTGACTGTTGATTTTAAATTAAATATCTTTACTCACATAATAATCGTTGATTAGTAATATATGGCTCTATTTGCAGTAATGATAGTAATTAATGACAAAGTGTGGGGAACGGTGCCAATCAAATGACAAAAGTGGTCTACAAGGGAAGCATTGGTGGTCATGATAATGTCGATGCGACAAATGGTACTGGCGTGAAAGAATTTGAGTGATGCCGATATCGACAGTGATAATGAGGGTGATGATGGTGACTGTCAGGGAGGCAGTCGGACTGATAAGTAGATGATTGGTTCATTAACAGCAGAGGGCACTGCGATGACAATGATGATCCGAAGATGCATTTATGTTCAATTAGATCTAATTTGAACTTGCAGATCCTCCCCTCCCACCTCACTTCTCTTCAGCTTGCTCATCTCATTAATCGCCATGTCGATCTTGCCAAAAGGCTATAAATTTGTTTTAATTGAATATTTCTTTTTATGGTAGTTTACAAAAAGAAAGAAGGTGCGAACAAATTTGTTGATCTCTTTATGCCCCTGAACATTGTTACGGATCAACGTGGGCGTATGAGAAGTCAGCGTAAGACCAATATTCGTGGAAATATAGCCTGAGGATAGTGGAAGGCCATAATTTAGCTTCGGACTTCATGGCACTCTCTTTCCTACAACTACATGAATTCCACTTAAATTTCATCGTTTAATTCTTCTTGTTACAACAGAAGTTCGAATGACAAACCGGAATGAAATTGAAAAGTAAAAAAACTGGGCGATCAGACTGATAACATTATGTAATTTTTCAGATGTTTGCAAACCAAACAATTTTGACAAAAATTTTCGAAATATTTCTCTTACATTTTTTCCTTCTGTCATTTTTCCCAGCAATGTTCTTTAAAAAAATGAAAAGTAAAATACGACTTTCAATTTATTTTGAAAATTCAAAGAGTGCGAATGAACGAGCGATACGTGAGCCTTAACTTGTTTATTATTGCCACGGCTGAATTGAAAAACCAAATTGAAAGTGAATTTCTGGTCGAAAAAAGCTATTGAATCACTTATTTTTGTTGACTCTTCTGTCACAGTTCTTGATCGGTCACCTTTTCTATCTCACCTTCAGTTCGCAAGTTGTCAGACCGCTGACCGGCAGGTATTTTAATTGAATATTATGCTTTACTCCTAACGTTGAACCGCTACTTTCACTATTTTCTTTAAAATGTTTGCAGTGTTTGTAAATATTTGCATGCAATTTCTGCGCAATGAATCTGTTGTGTTTCTGCTTGCACTTCTACGTCTCTCCGCTTTACCTGCAACACCGATCCAATCCAAAAGCTTTCAATACGCTCAGCTGATTGACTAAAACAAATTCCTGAAATGTGAAAAATATAAATAAGAAATGTCGGGAAGGAAAATATGCGTGAAGACAACGAACGTAAATTGGAATGATTGTTGGCTTCGAAATTCATGCTTGCAACTTCTTCCTTCAGCTTCATTCATCTCCTCATGCTTAGTTTAAGATTTGCTCGAACCTTGTTTTAACACCTTCGATCCTTTCAAAATTCCTCTCCTGTCCGGCATATCGGATGATGCAGAGGATGAATGTTCTCTCCTCTTCCATTCCTTCCCTCTTTC
This sequence comes from Madathamugadia hiepei, assembly GCA_013365335.1. Taxonomy (NCBI): domain Eukaryota; kingdom Metazoa; phylum Nematoda; class Chromadorea; order Rhabditida; family Onchocercidae; genus Madathamugadia; species Madathamugadia hiepei. Next base: position 45,544 of record JABVXS010000097.1, read on the forward strand.
CTGCCCCTAGTTCACCTCTCGATTTCAAGAGCCACCAATAAATGTCTCCTGGTTGATTTATAATTTCCAATATGCTAATATTCTGTTCCCTCCCTTAAATGAAATCTTCTTTCCTATCGGTTTCTGGTTACACCCATGCATTGAAATAGGTCAGAAATGTCAATATAAACACTGAGTACTTCTTTTATAGGAACTATGCTATCCGGAAAGTTCAAGAAACAAAGTATGAATTGATTGGTGTGGGGAGATACTTCATAGCACGGAGGAAAGCGTAAAAAATATGTTTCCTTAAAAAACTGTTCACTAAGCAGGATTTTCATACGTTTTTCCGGCGACGGATAAGGATATTCCGTCCTATTACACTATTCAACAATCGGACTTCACGCTTTTCCCGCTGATGTCCATTATATCAGCTGCTGAATATCAGGTGGTTAGGCCCTGTTCGTTAAATATTTTGGTGTCTTTACTTCATTCATGCTTTTCCCGAACATACTGTAACCCGCTGATGTCCATTATCAGCTGCTGAATATCAGGTGGTTAGGCCCTGTTCGTTAAATATTTTGGTGTCTTTACTCCATTTGATAGCATGCGAATTGTATGTTTTGCATTGTTGAGGCGAGACGATCGTAGAATTTCATAGGAAATGGGGCGATGCTGTCACCAATCTGCCTGCTGATGATTAATTTCTTTCTACAATTCTTTGAAAAATTTCTATGACTTCCACAGCTCGCATATGCTTTTGATCGCCTTATGCTACTATCATGGTATTCAAAAAGCTGCATCGGTAGTTAACGTTTCTTGAATCACGTAGTTATGTTCAATCATTCCATCAGGAATGAAACTCACACTTTCTCCTGGAACTTCTGTCAATCGTTTCTTCATTTTGATACGACTTTACAGGGGTCATCTTCGATCATTCAAGATCGTTCGCTGATCACTTTGTTATTCCTGCGGGTAAATCCGGGTACCTCATTTCGCTTTTCCTTTTCTAAACGTGGATATTGTACGTGACGCTATAACGCTGTTCCATTACGGATAAGGCACGTGGCACGTATATACGTATTTTCAGTGTTTCATTTAGAAATGAGCCAATTGTAAGAAATGTTCATTGGAGAGTGTGGACTAGCAACACTCATTATTAGGCTGTCGCTGAAAGTGTAGTCTCAAGAAGAGACATGAATGATGAACCTCATGTTTTTAAGCTCTTTGAGAAGATGGTATTCTATGATGGCAATAACATTTCCTTATTCCAATCTAAGAGTTTTCAATGTTTCCATGACCAGTGCAACTATTCTATGAAAGATTTGAAAGGAACAGATGATTTGGCCATCCTTATCAATGATGCTTTCAATTATTCTATCTAATTAACTCATCAAACAGCGTGAGAAAAGGAAGGAATCGTAAACGAGAGAATGCATTCGCTTTGTTTCTTGCATTCTCCACATTCAAATTCATTCATTTGGTTAGTCATGATATGGAGATTCCTTCTACTACCTATACAGCCTGCCTCACGCTTCCACTTTCTCACACTGATCCTCAAGCAAAGTTTATAATTTTTTAATGTAAAAATTTCCTCAACCAATTTATACTGTTTGTTTGCATCTGTCTTCTCGCTCTAAATCGTCTGATTAATTGAAATGCAGAAGAATGCAGTAGGAAATGAAGGAAGCTCTTCTCAGAATTAAGCTCGGATCGATCATGTAGACTTACTGGGGCTCATCTCACTAAAATTCATCAGATGATAGAATTGTGGAGGGCATGGAATGATTTTTGACATTCGATGACCTTTCCCTGATATTGGTGAGTACCATGATATTGTACTTCACTGTTGATAGCAATGTCCAAGTATAAACATCCCCACCAACGATAAGCAAGTATATTACGATATTTCACATTCTTTTGAAATAAAAAAAATTTCAATTTTTCCTTCTCCACACTTACCATTCAATACTCCCTTCACATATAGCTACGTGAGGTAAAGGCAAAGTCTCGGTAAGTTTATAAAACTAGTTTCTCGTAAAATTTATTTCAAAAAAATTCATATATTATTAGAAATCATTTATGGTTGTCTTTATTGTTTCGAGATCAGTAAGTACCCTAACATTACCATCACCATCATTAGCGTAATCATCCATAACACTATCATCATTGTCCTCATTGTCATCTCAATCATCATGACCACCAAATTACTGCTATTACTTTAATAATTGCCATCGTAGTTAACTTCTTCTCATGTAATTATCAAAGTTCGAAGTTTTTAAAGCATCCCGTAATACTTAGAGGAACCATAGGAATCAAGGCTTCCCGTGCTTTATGGTTTTTCGTCGCAACTTTTTTGCAAAAGTTCAATTCAAAATGGTAGGTAAATGACTAAAAATAGAGTTAGTTATTTAGTTCAGATTGAATATTAGTTTAGATGTGAAGTGGCACAAATCATTGTCTCTTTTGTTTTACTTTTAAGTAAGAAGATGAGATCAGATGAGACTACTTCACTTCTGTGCAATTTTCGCTGACGAAACTTTCAAGGATTTTTGAAGAAATATAATGATATAGTGAGGAACAATTAATTGTACCACAATTTCTTTGCATTTTTTAAACAATGTGGAATACCGAGATTTTTAATGAAAAGAATTCGCTCTATGGATTAAACAAATTACATTTCTTTGTGAAATAAATCCAAATTGATCGCTGCGTTGACCCAAACTGACAGCTTGGAAATGAATGAGAGAAAAAAGAACGACAAACTTCCATCTTTGGTTTTGTTATTTTTGTACAACGATCCTGAATAGTTCACGTTTCAAACACGTTTTGGTGGTGCTTGTTGGACATCAACACTGTTTGCCACTCATTCCACTTGGTCTTCAAGGTGGTAAGAAATGCTCATGAATAATTTCCAGCCATTCTATACATTTGACACATACCTCCCATCTTATCTCATGCTTATTCACTTTGGGAATCATAATTTGTAATTGTTTTCAAAAGTTTTCTAATCTCACAAGCTGATATTAACAATGGGATTCTAAATCAGCCCACTACATGCTTCTAAAACTTTTTAGACCCAAAATTACACTTGAAATTTCAGTGTGTTACTCTTTTCGAACATGAAAAGCTGGCATGACTAATTTATTCAGCCATCTGTTTTCGCTACCTTCACCACCACTTTCCTGGATAATTAGCTTAGCTGTTGACTAATCATTTTGCTACGTACTGCTAGCAGCAGCAGCAGCAGCAGCGTTGTCGGTGATATGTTCGTTTACATGATTTCATTACCGTTCCTTCCACGCAATGACAACTAAGACAAATCTTTCAATCCATCTAGAAATTTTGAAAATTATTCACTTATTTTCCACACTATTTGGCAACTTTCGAGGCTTTTCTCAAATTTCATTCAATAACAACAACTTGCCAAAACAGCCCTTGGCAAGTTTTCCATAGTTTAGTTGACGATCACTGATTTCATGAACAGTCCTGCCTCTGTAAATAATGAAAGAAAAACTTCTTTACCCTTTCACTCAGACGAATGATCGCTCTTCTCTTCACTTCATCGATGGTCATTTTTGTTTTTCGTTGTCCATCACTATTAAGCAATCTTTTCTGCGTTCGCATCAGTCTTATACTAAAAATATCAACTACTGATAAGGCTTCAATAATGTTAAGCCCGAACAAGTTCAAGCAAAAATATTTGGCTGTTCAAAATTTGATAGAATGATAAATTCTCAACTTCGTTTTCCTTGTTCTGAAGTTGTGCTCATTTCTTTATGCTTCTCTGATCTGCCGATTTCTAATTTATTTTTTGAAATTATTGCTAATGATGGCGGCATGCACTCCAGTGTATCTTCGTCCACTGATTCATTTCTTCTTTCAGAAAATTCCGAAAGTATTTCGAAAAGTTGCATTTCCAGGCTGTATTTCTGTTGGAGTACTTAGTGCTCTGGACTTCACACGACACTTTTGAACACTTTCTTATCTTTCGAACAAAGTAAGGGAAGACGAAGATATCCATTTATGTTGTGCCACTGATTTCATTAACAGTGGTGACCAGCACGATAGCTCAGTGAAAATAGACGTGCGAAGGAGAGGAGAAATGTTAAATCATAAATTGGTAAATTGGAGTTCGAAGAAAGAAGGAAATTTAAAAAGGTAAAGAGACAAACTCTGAGATATATGTCCTCCGTCACGTACATTTATGCAAACTGGCACTTGGCTAGCAGCGATAATGACTTCGCTTCTTATCATCGATAATCATTATTGCGTTTCACCTACTTCTGATATTAATACTGGTACCACTGTCTCGAATGTGAATGTACCACCTGTTGTTATCAGCGATGAACAGAAGGCTGGGACATCGCATGATTACAGCGGTATGTTACGATTGTCCTTTGATTTAAAAGAAACAGATCAATGTGCGATCAGAAATAAGAAATTATCAAGATGTTAGCTCTTTATGGCAACTGATAGGTTGGCTTCATCGTTTTCAACAAAAATTAGCAGAGTTTACCGGCAGAACTTGAACTTGAATCGCAGCCATTCTGATTACAGTGCTTCAATCATAACTTTCTTAGCATCAATAATTGAGCGACGAAAAATAATCTAAACTATTTCCATATATGATTAAAATTTTAAAAAATTCAGGGCTTTCTGCTTACAATCGGTTGAGACATTCAGAACGACAACGACGACGGCAAAAGCAGATGTTGCAGCAAAGGCAAAAGCAGCAACTGCAGTTACACCGTTCCGATGGTAGCATCAGCGCCGACAAATTCGCCGACAGTTCGCGAAGAGCACTGCATGTCAACAACAATAACGGTGTGACAAAGAACAAATTGAAAGCTCACCACAGAGTAAGAAAGTTTCCTAATGAAGTAGTCGCAATGACTATGAATCGAAGCTGCGCTGCAATACTCTTTTGCAACTTTTTTTTTCACTTTTCCGAAACAATGCAAAACTCAATATCAGTTATCGAACTGGAGTGAATGGCTACTTACTCTGAGTTGTGCGAGGATCTTGAACTCTTCAAAATCCCAAACTTTTCCGTTGTCCCAACTTTGTTACTGTGACTTGAGTTATGGCTTCGAATATAAAATTCTGCAATTCCGAGAGCAAATCACTGAAATTTCTAACCCATTCATAATTGTTTGAAAGAAGAGCAAAATTACTAAGCCAACAACTATTTCTCATCTCCCTTGTCTCCTCCAATGTGAACTGTCGATCATACTCACTTACCTGTTCCCTTTTTCCTTAATCGTTAAATATTTCGAGCAATATGAGAGACGAAGAGCATATTGGTCGGAAGTTTGAATGATTTTTATTCGGTTTTCAAAAAAAGGCTTGAAAAATTCCCGCACTTCTGCTTTTCAATATTGTTGAAAAAGGTGTAAAGGAAGCAAATTCCGTTGCATTTTTTGAGGACTTAGTGGCAACATGTAAAGACATCACTGAGTGCTCATTTCTATGCAGAAGGAATATTTGGAAGAATGAAAAAGTTATAAAAGAATCCTTTTTCGATTGAAATTTTCATTTCAATCGAAAAAGGAGCCACTGTGTACTTATGGTTTCGGAAAGGGAACGATTATTAAAAAGATTCACTAAAGGTATTTTCGGCATTACTAATTCAACTTCTATAGAAATTGGTGTTTAAGAAGTGAAGAAAGGGACCTTCATAAGCAACTTATTAGGCGGATAGGTCCTGAGAACTTGGCCCCACTCTCTCTATCGACCGCATCTATCACTCCCAACTAAATAACAGCAACAAGTTTGCAGTCCTTCAAATGTTTTTAAAGAAATCTATCATTGTTTTATTTATGTCCTTTCTTACCACATCTTTTGAAACAAGTTGGTTGAAACTTAAATTTGAAATGGATGTTAACAAAAAAGTACCGTGTATTGAAGTTCAGACCTTAGGACTTTTGGAAAATTGGTTCAATAAATAGAAATGTTTCATTTTTGATTTGGAAGAGAAACAGTGGATGGAAACCTAAATATTTGCATGGTAAACGTTCTTTTTATTGCTGAAATCGCGGAGACCTGAAGTATACACATTTTTGAACGTTTCAGAAGTCTAAAGAACTTTTCGACTAACTCCAAGTTTGTTTTAGGATCTCAAATCAAAACGGGAGAGGAACGAGCCTTTATGTGAAAGTGATCGTAACACTGTGCATATGAATACCCCAACTGAGGAATATGATCCTCCGTTTTTCGTCGAAATACGTTGCAGAAGCACCGTTGAATACGAACTGCAACAAGGACGCGTGCCTATTAGGCGACAGGTAAAGAAATTCCGGAAATTAGTACACGTGTCACACCGAGGAGTGAAGTTTTATCAGTGAAGGGAATGGCGACATCACTATTAGAAATCTGTCACTGTTATATCTGAAGTAATTTTATCAATATTTCCATCGTGAGATGTGGGACAAAATTTCGAGGAGAAAAGTTGGTTGCTGACTGCAGCTCGCAAACAATTGAAAACAACTTTGTTTTGAACTGTCAGTAGGTTCTCCAAATGTGATGGATGCCTTTCTCTAGGGAATTTCGTCGTCAATTTTGAATGAATCCGAAAATTTCAATCTTTTTCAAGTGTAAAAACGTCCAAAAGTAGGCAAGTGATGTGATTTAAGGCTATTGCTTCAAAATTCAGAAAACCGAATGAAAAGGTGCAGTGTTTTTCTCAAGTTATGGGTTGGACTTTAAGAACTTCATGATTGTTAATAAAGAATGTAAGTAACAACAGCAAATGATCTTACACGCCTGAATGTAAGTTAATTGATTGAAAAGCAATTAACCTCCACAATGAAAATATCCAACCTGGTCAGGTGATTGCATTCACAATAATTACTTGCAGACGTGCGTGCATGGCATGTTACGCTGTGTGCAGAACTACAAGGATCAGCATTTCTCGCGTCGCCGAGTTGGCTCTCACAGTTGGCATCCATACACAATTCCAAATGTGCCAAGTTCATGTGAATGTATGTGGCCGGTGGAAAAGTATGGACATCAGGAACTTTAGTGTCTAATTCCCAACTTTCTCAGTAAGTCATAAACTGGCCAAACAATTTTTAGCTATGAGATGTCCTTGGAAATATTCAGGACCATTTGCCGTTAAATATTTCATTTTGTCGCATATCAAATTTGGAAAGTCATCAAATTAATGAAAGATGACAAGCACTATTCTAATTCGTAGATTAGCTAAAAATTCCTTTTAGGTCGAGGTTGAAGTTTCGAATTCCAATTAAAATTTTGAATCTCTCAACAATCTAAATGTTTGAATGGGCCAAGTCAAAAATCCGATTTTGCTGTGAATTTTGACAATCATTAGACTGAGAAGAAATATAACGAATTTTAAAATTAAATTTCTGGATTTATTTCTCATTGTTGCTAAAGAATTCTGCTGTTTTCATGACATTTCTTCATGGAATGTTCCGAGAAAGTGTCATTTATGTTTTAGTTTTTCTTGGGACAATGATAAAAAAGCTTTAAAGCTTATTAACTACCACTTCATTAGTGACTCTAATCAGTTAGCTGAGTTTCGAACAAGTGATTGTACTAAATGTTAATTCAAAATAAGTAAAAGTTTTGAAAAATTGGCAATATACATTGTTTCTGGCGGGTTCCTGGATGGATCCATTGTTTCGAGCACTCTGCCTGAGTAATTCTTAAATTTTAAAACTGCCAGAACTTTTCAGGCATATTGCGCAGTGAATTCTTAACTGTTCCAAGCAAACATAAAAGACTTTGGTGATATCCTGGTGTGGTTACCGCTTAACGTGCAATCCGACAATACCATTTCCATTCAGACAAATTCGCGGAATGATCAAAGCCAAATTTCATTGATATGCGAAACGAAGATTTGGACAGACTTCACTTGAACAATATAAAACTTATTTATCAGCTTTTGAAACGAAGCTCATATTTAAATATCGCTGGTGTTTATCTCAGAATTTTTGCTACTTAAAATATTTAAGCAAATGGAAGTAAACAGAAAACTTTGATCTTCGGTTTAATCAAAGGAGTTGTCTGCGACAGGCATGTCTTGTTGAATGTTATGTACCTGTGATGTTAGTTTCTATTTGTTGCTAAGAAGAGTAGATCTTCAATTTGCCGCTTTTTCTTCCGGAAAACTGATGGAATATGTGTGTTAGGACTCAGTGAATGATTGGCTTTATATGTTTATTTCATATGTAAACTCAATAATTAATCCAACACTGGAGGAACTTATTTGGGAGATACCAAAAGAATTTTTGCCCCACAAAGCAAGGTAGATTCTTGTAATACTGAGTTTTGAAGTTGGAACTTGTCGAATATTGATCAGTGCTATAATGAAGTTCCGATCTATCTGTTGTACATAAAGTTGTGACGCATTTACTGTGATCATAAAGTCTTTAGTCGTTTTAGTGCAACTTCCGGTTGCGGAAAAATTACGATAAGATGATTATTTCTTTCACTAACCTAACAATTTATGCTTCTTTGAAACAAAAGAGTTTCACGGCTGAGTTAACAACCCCTCAATCTGCAATAATATCTTTCTAAATAATTTCAACAAATTATCGACTAATGAAAGCTTGTAATTCATGCACTTGAAATGCGCGAACTTCACATCTTACTGTACGGTAACTTCCTTTCTCTTTCCTCCTTATTTTCTAATTCCTTGCACTCTGAGGTGATATAATCTGTTTGAAAAATAGGTGACAAGTTGGAAAAAGATAAATGCTTTGTGAGGTACAGAATACCGAATTTAATTCAACAAAAATTCTGCTCTTAATATTTTCTGAGACTTTAGCATTTGGAGCTGATGAACTTCCAATTTTGGTGCCACAAAACCAAGGTATTGTAATATCCATCAATCAACCATCATTGCTCTCATAGTGCTATTTCATCTAGTTTGAGATTTTGCCTGGAAATTTCGGGCAACTGAAATCTTCTCGAAGTTAATTATGCTGCTTGTCGCATGAAAATGTGAATGGGAATTTTTGCTGAAAACATCGAAATATTTAATTCATTTTTATAAAAAAGTTGCTTAATTGGCGAAAATTCCTGAGCCTTTATAATTTATGAAAGATCGATCCAACATGCTTTCTTTTGCAATCCTTTCCAACTTTAAGCTTTCCGGAAATTTAAGTTGTTTCCAAGAGTCGAAACAGAAATACTGTTTAAATGGAATAAACACTGCCCTTGTTGAACGATCGTATTCTGTCCTCGTCTGTTCCATTCTTTTCTCATGTATCTTAGCAAATGTTTCTATGCGAAAAAGTGATTTGTTTTGGTGTCGTTACAACTCCTATGCAACTTTCACAAGCAAACAATTTGCATGTCCTAAGATCGGCAGCTCATCTATCCTTGAATGCAGGTGTAGCACTGCACAGGCATGAGTGGGATCATACAAATCTGTTGAAAAATGACTTTTTCCATTGAAAGCTTTAACATCCTACACTCTCAAGGTTAAGGTATGGCAGGTAGCCCATACCTTCCGAGTGAGGTTACTAAATAAATTTCGAAAACATAATTCATACATTTTACGAAAATGTTGTAGCATTGCAGTCACATTTTGAGCAGTTTCTTTAAGCAATGAGAGAATACTGTAGCTAACAGGTTTCGGTAGGCCAACATTAACGGTTGAGTGTACTGATGGGATGTCCATCTCGATATTATCGAGAAGTTGCGCATTGGTCTTGGGAAGAATGTGATCAGCAATCTACGCTAACAAATTTAGCAACAACCAGAATGGCTGGTTTGCTTCATCAAAAAACATAAATCAGAGTTAAATGGCTTGAATGTTTTTGCTGAAATAGTTTCTCTCTCCACATAAATATACGTCTCGGTTCTGGTTTCAATATTGACCATTAATTTTATTTCAGAGCAACTGATACAATTAATGCAATTCATTGCCCGAATACTGAATAAGTATTGCTAATCTGACTAAAATCCTTCATTTCTATTTATCTGACTAAAATATTCCATATAACTTTAAATCATTTTCACTTTCAAAAAATTCTGCATCTCCTGCCATCACTTTGATTGATGTTGGTTTATTTAATCATTAGGATACTGCGACTGATCTTACAGTGAATAAAAACTCACAATAGCCAACTGCAGTTCTCATTTTTAAATCAAAAGGTAAAATTGCATACTTTAAAAAAATGGATTTTGCTTTTGCAAATAAGAGCTGCTTTTCTTCAAAGTCAGACGAAAACATAAAATGACTTTTTATTAAGAAATGGTCAGATGGGTAAGCTTAAAAGAATCCCATCCTAACTAATGTGATACTAAGCGCGCTAAATATCGTAAGAAACTGGACAGTGCCAATCTACTCGCAAATTCCAAATTTTATGAAATTCCATATTTTTTAGGAAAAAATTATAGCTTATTTTTGCAGATGTTGTTTTTCTTTATGTCAATAAAGATGAGTAAAACACGAAGGTATTACGATTGCTGAGTATTTTGAAGTTGGCTTTTCTTCACAGCACCTTACCTTGCTTGTTCGGTCGATATCTCAACGAGTTTCCTCGTGTCGACCCTTTTCCACAACTGTTCTCCACTTTGCTCGGTTTCGAGCAATCTATTTTCATGTTTTGCAGTATATTTCTTTAATTAGGTCGGTCTACCTTTTTGGAGGTCTCCCGTGGGGCCTCTTAACCCATCTCGCATACTAATTAAGGACTTTTGTGGTCCACCGACCATCCTGCATGCGACATACATGTCCAGCCCATTTGGAACGTGATCTCGTAACGAAATTCCGATCATCCTTCGTTCCATGGCTCGTACGGTCATCTCCATCCAATTTTTATATTTCAGCTTTTGTGGGT